>BMAO01019483.1:0-229097 GCA_019973975.1 Trichonephila clavata
AATTTAGGTACTTTTCCGTTTATACAGTGCAAATCTCTCCAAGCGGGTTTTATTGGTGACAACACACAATATACTCATAAGAAAATGTTAATATTTGTTCTTATTGATTTTTCATCCATTTTTGATGTATTATGAAAAAGATGTTACCGATAAGAAAAGACCACAATTTGTTTTGAAAATGGGGAGATTAAAGGTTACCATTGAGAATATTTCATTTGGCATCTGTTGTATCATTTTTGGCGACTTTTTAGCCTACACCGGCAAAAGAGAAAAGTACCAAAAATTTATTTTTGGTATAAGATACTATGAGTTTAGTTATCAATTACAGTACTTACTTATTATTGTAACAATGGCCAATGTTCAAGATAACTTGCAAAGTCGGCAACCCCAATTTCGCATGTGTCATATGCGCTGAGTTGGTGATCATGTGCTTTGTTTCCAATAATGTTGTGAATAGGTTGTGATAATATGTAAGTACCTCAATTACCACATGAATTGAATTTTTTCCATATTCTTTTACTTTTTGATTTCCTTATAAAGAAAATTTCAGCTTGATAAATACAATGATTCTTTTTTTTTAATTTGCAAATGAAATGAATAATTCTCAATTCATTTTCATATTTGTTATAAATTTGAATTTTATCAGACCGTAGAATAAAATATTTCATTGTTAAGAACTAATTTTCATTATTGTTATTTTATTATTTTGGTTTTTGATTTTTTTTAATGATTATTTAAAGTAGCAATTGGTAAAGTTTTTTAGGTGTTGACCAAAAAGAAAAAAAAAACAATTTTATAGTGGGCTAAATAAAAAGCAAATAAGTGTAGTTTTATGTATATTTATTAGAGTAAATTCCTTTTTTTTTCACATACAAACATTTTAAATTAATTTCTCTGTAGGTTCTCACTAATATCTTTGTTCATATATGGAAAATATTCAAATATCTGTAGAAATTTTCACACCTACAAAAATGGGAAAATTTCTTTGAAAAAATTATTTTCAAAAAATTAAATTTATAATTTTTGTTCAGTTTCAATATATTTGGAGAGGGCCATGTAGAATCTGTAGGTGGTTTGCAGCTTACCTATTGTTTTAGTATATATAATTTTGTGTTTTGTAAATGGATTTTTATTTTTAGTACATTATTTTTCATTATGTTTTAAAAATTAGTTAATTTTTCCTCTTAAAATGATTTTTTTTATGATGCACTATGTTTCAACTTAAGCAATGTTTCAGAAATTATTCGCAAAGCCCTTCCGGTCATTGCTAGCATTTTAGAAAAAGAATCTAGAGGTTGGTTTCTTCCTTTTAGGGAAAAAGTAATAGCAGATTTAAAAAGTAAGTTTTTATTCAAAAGGATTTTTACATTTTAAGATATTTTTATCGTTTAATGCATGTGTTGTGTTGATTTAAATAACAGAACTTATATTCTGTTCTTTTACTGCGGGAGTTTTTACATTGAAATTTGAGAATACATGAGTGGTGTGTGATGATTTATAAAAATACTTTAGATACTGCAGAAGACAAATATGTATAAAACAGTTTTAGGAATTTTTCTTTGTTTTTAGTCATAAATAGGCATTTTGTTCAATTTAAAATAATTTATATGAATAAAATAATTTCTGGCTGTTTATGCACCAAGGCTGGGGTATTTATTTATACACAAAAAAGATATACTGTATTTTTTTTTAATCTAAGCTGCACCCCAAATTCTCAACAAGTTCTTGTGAAAAATTTAAAATAGTGTAAAATGGTGTATCAATATCCAATTTTACGAAATTAAAATAAATTTAACCCTTTCAGGACAAAGGACACAAACACGTGCATTACCGCCACGGTTATAGGGTTTTGTGTAGTTAAGCTTTAATCAGTGTAATGAGCATACAGATGTTGGAATTATCATTATCATAAAATTCGCGATTAACAGAACAATCATGATATGTTATTTGTCATTTACTATTCTCAGATTCTAATTTAGAATCAATTTTGCATCATTCTAATATTCCAAGTTTAGTTAAAGTTAAACCTTTTCGATGCTTTGACCTTGTAAAAGTAAAAAAATAATTATAATTTTGTCTACCAGATCTATTATTCCATTAAAAATTACACTGCAAACTCAAAACAAATTCTCTAGTGAAAATAAATCTCTCATCTTCATTATAAACCAAAATCATGTGTTAATTTGAAGAGCAGTCATAACGCATTCAATTTGGAGACATTCCCTTCCCCTTATATTAAACAAAAACTCGTGTAGTTACTCACATAGTATAGTATTACTATGTGAGTAATATTTCTCTCATCTTGAGAAGAATGCCAGATCTACATGTATCTCAAACCTTATGGACATATAATGCCATCTATTGCTGAAAAATCAAGCTTAAAAAATGTTCCAAGTGCGTGGCGCAGATATGGGACGCTCGTCCTCAAGGGATTAAAATGAGAACTATAAATAAGTGAATAATTCATTATTTTACCAGTATTACAAACTTTTAAATACATACATGAACCCATAATTGCTCTAATTGTCCCATTCAATGAATCCCCCCCCCCTTCAATTCCAAGCCACACCTGATTTTCAGTAACATTAATATTGAAAAAAGTGCTGCTTAGATTTAAGTAAATACAGTATATATATATTATTTTGAAATGAGAAGAAATTATTATTATTAATTTTTAATATTTCAAAGCCCACATTATAAGTTTTGTTGGATCATTTCTCTGAGTTTTGTAACTTTTATGTTTATGTATTGTATGAATTATGAAGTTTCTAAAAGTTAATCAAAAGCATTCAACATGGAAGCAATTCAAAGTACATCATAATTTTGCAGTGCTGTCATCTGTTTATATCTTTTAGAAGTAAATAATGTTAATAATAATTTCTCAACAAATTTTGATAAAATTGCTTCCAGTTTTATGTATGAAAAAAAAAATATTTATGTGAATTTGTAAGAACACAAAATTAAAGTCACTAAGAATTAAGTTTCTAGGCTGAAAATTTAAAATATCCAAAAAGGAAAAGTCTGATTTTTTTTTGGAAATTTGGAATTTAAATTCAGTAACTTTTATTTCTTTTTGTACTTCAGGTATTGATGTAGATTGCTACAAGTTGTTGATTTTCATTATTTTACACTTATATAAAGTATAAGTTTGTAAACATATACACTGAACTTCAATTTTTTTTCATATATGTGCTGATATGAATTATAAAACTATTAAAACTGAAAATAAGTAGGTAATTTAAGAGGTATTCAGTTGAATAAGTACATTTAGAAAATAAGCTTTGTATCCATGTAATTAATCATTTCTTGAAAAAGCAACTTTGTGTGAAATTTAGTAAAAAAGTAATTTAAAGGATATTCGAATAAAAGTAGGAAATAAGCCCTATACCCATAAAGTTTATTATTTATGCTTTATATGAATATTAGCCATTAGTGGGTTACTATTTTAGTTACCAGTAAACAGTATCTGATTACTTTTCAAATGCCTACTTTTCATCCATAATTAACTTAATTTATAAGTTTTCTAAAATAAATTACATCAATAATAAATTTCTTATGTAATTGAATACAAGTAAAACTTTTACAAAAATTAACCACTATTTTATCAATTGACTGGTGTATCAAAATAATTTACACATAATCAGGTGCAAATTAAAGAAATTAATTATGACAATTTTGGAAATTGTAATAATCTCAATAGTTGTCTCTCATTTGGTTTTCTTGGCATATTTTTGGATAAAATGATATTTGCTGAAACCACAGTATTATATAACTTTATGGATTCTAGATAAATTACTAATAGTTGTGTAAAGAATAAGTAGTTTTAGAGCACAAAAACTAAATTATACAGGGTAAATCAAAATGATTTTAGCAATTTCAAACGGCTATAACTATTTAATGGAAAAGAATTTATTGATAAGATTTACACAGAATGTATAGACTGAACTTCAAAATTTAGTTTTTATACATCATATATATTCTATGTAACTTCCCTTGGTCATATGGACAACATCTAGGTGGTATTCCATTTCACGGCATACATTCTGAAATATCTGTGCAGTCACCAATGCAAGCACATTACAAATGTGTACTTTCAGTTTTTCAATTGTTTTGGGCTTGGGAAGCACATACCTAATATTTCACATAATCCCATAAAAAAATCACAATGTAAAATGTTTTTGGCACAGGACTTGCCATTTTCAATAATGAGACACCTACAGTGAACAGGAAAGTTTCAACTTGCACATGCTTAGGCCTCTGCTTCGCTGCACCTTACGCAAAAAAATTTTGAAGTTCCATCTACATTCTGTGTAAATCTTATCGATAAATGCTTTTCCATTACTTATAGCTGTTTGTAATCACTATATTCATTTTGACTTACCCTGTATTTATAAAAAATTACAATGGTAACATAATGATAGCGGATTGTTGTGTGTAAACAGAGCAAAAATATATACATTTGATATACAAAATGTGTTTTGTATTTTATTAAAATTAATTTTTAAAATTTAATGGTAAAAATATTTTTTTAGAATAAAAAAAATATGTAGATATGTCTTCTTAATGTTTAAAATTGTTATGTACAAAGTTTTCAAAGAACTTCATTGATTTTGAGAGATTTCCTTAAAAAAAACTGTTAGCAGCCTAATTCTGTTTTATTAAAAACTTGGTTTCTTTTACAGTAATTTTGGCGGGCTTGTTCAAATAGAAAAAAAAATCTTTAAAGTTATATCACAAAACCATGTAAACATATGTTCAAAAAAAATATAAACAATCTGTAACCAAAAAAATTTTAGACTGGAACACATACTTAAGACAGTGCACTCATAAGCACTTTTTTTCGTAGCCGAGTTTTTTTCTTATTTTTGGAAAAACAGTGTTCTCACTGCAGAGGAAACTCAATGCTATGTTATTTCTTTTATTGTACTGTTTATATTTTGACGTATTAATATTTTTCAAGACTATAAAATTTTTTTTATAACTTCTCTTTATTTCAGCTAAGAAAGTTTCAGAAGAAGAGCTTGAAAGGGTATTTATATTTCTCTTTTTGAATTATTTTTGAAATCGTATTTTTCTCTTTTTATATATTTCATTCAACTTATTTTTATGAAAGAATTGTATTTTATAATTAAAATTGTAATTTTTTTCTTTATAGTTAGCAAATATTTTAATATTGGATGAATATTTAAGAAGAGTGTTTGCAGCAATTTTATCACATCATCAGATCCAAGAGTTAGGACCAGGAATAGGTAATTTTAATTAAAACATTCATTTTTGTTTCATCCAAATGACAAAAACATAACATATACGTCACTTTGTATCTTATTAAACTCTAAATTTTATTTTCATACAATTTAGGCTCATTGCTTGTTGAACAAGCTCAAGCAGTTACTTTAATGCATAGGGCAGTTGAAAATATGCATCGCCGTTTAAAAGAAACTCTTTCTCAGGTAAAATGCATTCTTTTTCATTTAGGGATTATTTTTCACAATATAGTATAATTTCTAGAATTACTTATTCTTTAAGCAATTTTTAATAATTTATCTAGAATCTGTTTGAAAATTGTTCACATAGTCTAAAATTTAAGGACTTTTTAGGTTATTTATCACGATTTAAACTCACATTTTAGTTAAAAATTACAATTATTACTTTAGAGCAGAGGTTCCCAAACTTTTTTGTCTCGTAGACCCCTTGCCCTGTTTTTCGGTTTGGGGTAGACCCCTGCTTACGTAATATTGAATTTTTGCAAATGTATCAGCTTAAATGTGTTTATGACAGCTGATACAGAGCTAATTATTTTAAAAGATTTAAATTTATAGTTGTAGTGAAGTATAAAATTTAAAACTTAAGAAACAAACATGTTAATTAAATTAAATTTAAATGATTCATAAAATAACTGATAAACAAACTAATGTTTTTTGTCAGGGATGAATTTGGTGCTTCAATAGCATATTTTCAACATTGGTTATCAATCTTATCAGGTTTAACCCTAAATTTCCTTGGTTAGTCATGTCCAGTCAACAACCGTTACTGAAACTCCTTCATACTAGGAAAAGCACACAATTAAAAAAAATTCTCACAATATTGCATAGTTCAAGATAAATAACAGGTATGTCTTTTCAAAGCCAAAATTGCTGGCATCCGTTTCTAAACTTTAATACCTCCGTTACTGCCTATTCCAATCAGCTCCTCTTGTAATGTGACATTTTTTTCCCAGTGTGATTATATGAATTCATTGCCTTCTGTGGTAATTACCATATATATTGTCAAAGCATTCTCAAACCTAGTTTCAAAATCTGAATAAAAGGAACTTAAATGTTGAAGTAGGTTAAAACGCCATTTTCCTGGCAGATTATCGGTGGCCAATTTAGAAACTGGGAAAATTCGCAGCGTCCAATATTATACTCCTTTAGCTTAATTCTGGCAAGAAACGCTAAAATGATGGTCTTTGCTTAAATAAAATTTATGCTATCACCTTATAACTGCAAATTAACCTTATTAAGTTTAGTAAATAAATTTTAAATGTAAAATCAGTTATTCATTTGATTAAATGTTTCTTTAAAATTAAAGTCACATTTTGGTTTAATGAGAACCACAATTGTAGAACATCATTTACAACTCATGGACCCCCAAATGATCTTTTTGCTGTCGGGGACCCCCTACAGGTCGCCATAGACCCCTGGGGGTCTATATAGACCACTTTGGGAATCACTGATTTAGAGTATAAAAATTTAATTCTATTAATTATGTAAAATATTTTTATCTTGAAAATTTAAACTTTTACTTTATAATAGTTTGTTGTAGCTTAAAGTTTGAATAATCCAGAGATGGAACTAACACTCTTTAAATTATAAAAATATTAACATTTAATTTGCATTTAATTTCATATAGTATAATGTGGGTTGAGAAATAAATCTCAACTGTGAAGATGCTGCCAATATTTAAAGCTACTGCAATTGTCTTTTGACAAAGGTGAACAGACATCTCCTGTTCGCTGTTCACAGTAATAATGCCCCTATCCATGAGGTTGTAATAATTACATTGGGATAAGAAGTGTAAGAAACAGGTACAAAAAGTTTCCCAAATTATTAGAAATTTTTGCTTGCAAAAATTATAATAGAATAATATTCTATTATTCTACTCTGTAAAGAGTAATGGAATTTATTTTATGAAGTAAGAGTATGAAGTAAAGAATAATGGAATTCGTATTATAAGGAAATATACAGTAGTGCCAACTGAATAAATAGCCCGCTGTTGCTCAAGCTTTTTTGAGTGTATAATTTTTTTGGTTCTTCTTTTCTCCAGGGAATTTCACCTTCCTCTTTTGACATCAGCACTTGAAAATTTCTATATTGTCATTAGAATTTATTTTTTCAAAATTTCCTCCACTCCTAATGAATTTTTTCCCCCATTATCCTATTTTAAGACCAAAAGAGGAGGGAACAGAAAGTTAAAATGGACATACGTTGTGGACGGGTTTCTTTCCCTTCTATTATGTTTTTAGATCAAAAGGCTGAGGAACTGCTGGCTCTTCAAAGAAAAGTGAATGCGCAAATGTATGAAATTAAAGTTTTTTTAGGGCTTAGTTAAAATTAAGTAAAAATTAAGTTAAGTTAAAATTTCCAAATGTCACACATTGATAACAAACAACTAGAATTTTTATGCAAAAAATATAGGGAAGAAATTGCCTAAATAAGGCCTAAAAAAGACTATTAGATAATAAAAGCACGCAGAAATTTAAAATCCCAAATTTTTAAGCAAAATTTTTCAATCTTCTGTCAAAATACAGATAATAAGGTTTGACTCCCAGGAAAAAACTTTCATGCAATTATTTTCAGAAATTATAAAGTTATTAAATGTGTAAGTCAAATTTTGAGTAACTTTAAAAAAAAAAAGAACTTGGAGAGTGATTTTTTTTAAACGGCCATATCTGAGAGAGCAAAGTGGGCTTATTCTTTTTCTGGATGTTAGCTCGGTTGATCACAATGATGAGAAAAGGATACAGAGCAGTTGGGAAATTCTGTCCTGAAAACGTGGCAATATTTACTTATTTTAGAAAAAAATGCATATCATTATTTTGTTAAAAAAAACTCTTATATTATGTCCTGGCAATATAAAAGGTATGCATAATTCCAGTATTGTTTTTTGCCTGATTTTGGTACAGAAGAAAGAATGTGTGTCAGTTTTAAAAATGACAGAATTGTTGAAGATCTTTCCCCTTGCCTTCCTTCTGAGGATCTGCACAATAGATGGCATTACAGGAATAGATTAATAATTCTTTTTAACATTTTTGTGAATATCTTTTCAATTGAAGCTTTGAAATTTATATTATTTAAATGGATTCCTCGGATTATTTTCCATATTTTAGTACCTTCTTCACAATTCTGTGCTCTGCGCCTCATGAGAAGCTTGCCTCACACACATATACTTTTGTTTATTCTTGAACTTCAATAGTTTGGATAATTATTAATTATTCTGTGTTATACAAATTGCAGTCAGATCATGCATATGTAATTACATAATATGTTAAACTATAATGAAAAAATTCTTATATATTTGACCCCTAAAAAAATTTGAAATTCAGAAGAGCAATTGAAAATTTAATTCTGAAATGCTGTGATATGCTAGGACATGCTGATTTTAATTACCATGAAAAAAGTATGTCAGTGAAGTATTTTATGAGATTATAGAAACAATTTCTTTTGTAAATTTTCTGATGAATTTTTCTAGTTATAACTTATCATTTTTGTATTTTTTTACAGATAATGATCAAAATATAAATGTTATATTACTATGTAAACCTCATATTTTTTTTAGCTAAAGCGATGTCTTGAAGAATTGTATCCTGTTTTATCTCGTGTCAAACCTTGGGTCCAAGAAAAATTAAAATTGGCTGAGGTAAATAAACATGAATATTATGTATACTTGAGCTGAATTTATATTGATTCACACAGGGCATAAATATTGAAACACAAATTATTGGAAAGTTCGTTGTATATTTTTGAATATTACTTGTGTATTGAGAATGCATTTTTATTATTATTTGTGAATTACTTATTAAATGTATGATGAGATTAAAATTACAACATATATCCATTTTTTCTTGCAAGTTGCTAGTACTTCCTTCCTTGTCTCAAAGTGTGGGGAAAAAGCAAGCACATAAAAGATTTCAATTTGATTAGAGACTGTTTTCATCTAATGTAAAAGAGCTGGACTAAACTTGGAACACATTTTTTTAAAAAAGAAAATTGTCTCAATTTCCATTAAAATTCCTAATGTTACCATTTATATATATCCATCTGTAATACTGTATTTTTAAAACTTGATAAATGTTGAATTTTTTCTTTTTTAAGATGTAAAGTGAAAACATTAAGCATTACTGTATAGGAGATAAGATAATCGAAATATGTTTTTCATTTCTGAAAAGAAAAGGAAGAAATCAACTGAGATAAAATTAGTAGTAGAGAAGTACCTTATGTATTGCATCTTCACCCAGTGTAGATTCTGCTATAGTACATTTAGTAATTTGAGTGATAAATTTCATTTTGAACTGGTTGATTCTATGTTATGTGGTTTGGAGAGATTTTACATCAAAATTTTCCCACTAAAATAATATTGCCAAAATGAAAAGTACTGATTATGGTCAAGTAACAGTGATTGGTGTGTGTTTACATAAAATTTCAATCACCAAGGCTTGTGGTAGATATGAGCCCACAGAAATCTTCTGTTTTTACAGACCTATAACCTCATCACATGTAGATTATTCATTTTTATTTTCAAACTCACATTACATGATTTGCTCTTTTTTTGAAATTATTATACATTATATCATTTTTACCAATTAACCCATTTATGATTTAAAAACATTAATCAACTTTCATTGTGAGTCTTCAACACAATTAAGGTTTTGATTATTTGGATGCTGTTGATGTCACATGGAAGTGTATCTAGATTTTCAGCTTATTGAGGATGGATCCCTCATCAACATAAAAGGAGAATGAGCCCATGAAGAAGGAAAGTGAATTAAAGCAAAGAATATCAAATTCAGAAGAAATTGACTAAAAGATGTTTGTAATTTTACATTAATGCTATTTATCTTTTAGGACCAGAATCACTTTTATGTGATCATGCAATTGTCACTTCACCATCCCCAGTATCATATTGGTGAGGATTTCCTAGTCTTCAGGGCCATGATTACACTGGTGTGATTTAAAATTAGAACATTTCACTTCATTTTAAAATCTGCTGGGGCATATGTTATTTTACTAGTAATTTGTTAAAATTTTTAAAGTATCCATTACATATTATCATCTGTGTAGTAACTGGGTATGAAAGAATAGTCCATTGTAGCTCATGCATAAGACTATTAAAATGGGTACCCAGTATTTGGGGGGTACAGTCAAAGGATTGCCTTTGAGAATTATTTTAGGGGACCTGTTCGCCAGGTTGAAGGTCTGAACTAGAGGAATGTCCAGTTCCAAAGACTTTGGCCCATCCTGACCTGTTTGTGCACAATAGATGATGCTTATATGTACTGAATATGATTTGGAGGGGAAGGGGGTGCTTTTTTCTCCTTTTGTAGATCCAGAACTGATTATTTTGTGTAGCTGAAGGCTCTGGGATGCAAATAAATTAGACAGATCAAAGTGATCAATTCTTCTTTGAGAATGCTAATGACTGGCAAACTCTGTTATATTTTAGTAAGAACGTATTGTAGTGAATGAACTATTATTTCAGCCACTTAAAGGGATGTAATAATAAGGTATTCATTCTTCCTAACCCAATGCAGAAACTAGATGGGAAATTAAAGAGATAATTGTATTCACCTTATAACCTTTTGTTAGAGTAAAAAAATTTTATTGAGAAAATTAATTCAATGCATTTTGCAGGAGGATTTTATTTTAGATCATCGCTGGGATGCTCATGAAGAAGCTCTTGCACTTTGTAGGCAAAGCCATCTTGAACAGACCTCATATTTTCTTCAGAGAGATCTCTCTTTTATGAGAGAGGTAAGAACTCTTAAGCATTTCATGCTTTCTTTGTCCTTCATGTTCAGAATTTGAGTGATTTTTGTTTTAAAGTTATGGTATTTTCCAAAATTGAATAACATTAATTTAAAACAGTACTAACTTTTAATTGGCATTTTAATTTTCTCTTGTGAAACAAACACAAAAATAGCAAAAATACAAAAAACAAATGATAATACACAAAAAATACAAAAGTAAATGATAAATACACAAGAATTCAAACAAATAAAAGAAAGGGTACTTAAGTATCATTGCAATCATCACCAACTGTATTATAACTTGCCAAGTTGGCAACCCCGATTTCCTATGTGTTGCAACCAGGTGTTTTGTTTCATATTATGTCGCCAACAGGTTGCAATAATACATAAGTACCAAAGATACTATCCAAATAAGCATTTTCAACAAAAACATGTAAATCACAAAAATATATTATAAAGAACCATGAACAAAAATAAATACGAATCATGAGTATATATAAAAAGTAATGGTACTTGCATGTTATCGCAACAATCGACCATTCTATTATTAACTCACCAAGTTGGCAACCCCGATTTCCTATGTGTGGTATGCGCTGAATTGGCAACCAGGTGCTTCATTTCATATAATGTCGCTAATGGTTTGCAATAATATGTAAGTAACAAATAATTTCAAAAATACATTAATAAGTTCATAAAATAGTCAAAAACATATAAATGAGGGGCAGTCTTAAAAAGAAAAAAATTGCTATATATTAATTTGGATGAAAAAGCTGTCTTATACAAATAAAATATACCCAAATTTGATTAAAAGGATCAGTTAAAGTGTAGATTAGGGAGGGTCCTTGGCAATGTAAATTTCTTTTGGCGACCAAAATCGTTCACCAAGCTACTTCATTTAGCAAAATGGAGTTTTGGAGACCAGATTTGATAGCCAAGTTATCTATGACATCTAGATAAAAATTTCTAAATCCAAAGGCCCCCTCCCAAATCTACATTTTAGCCAATAGTTTTGCTCTGGAGTCCGTGAGGGCAAAGGGTTAATTTTACAGTGCTTCTGCGTACACAATATTTTGTGTGCTTCATTGTCTTTGCAGATACAACTTGTTATTTGGTAGTATTATGTTACTCGCTTCATTCATGATACTTCCACGTGTCTGTTACATTTTGAATGAAAGCAGTCACATTAATTATTTTGTAATATATTGCATTACTATTGAGCTGTCTTTGATGATAGTGTTAATTTTGTGGGATTATTGTTTATTTATTCATTGTTCTTCTTTTAGCTTTTTATTTATTTTTCTTATTTCTCAGTGCAATTGATGAGAATTCTGTTCTGTCAATTTTCATTTGAATTCACACTATATAGTGAAATTGACCTCTGGAGCAGATTGTTCAAGTGAAATCTGTTACCCATTGCATCGGAATTTAGCTATGTTGATTGATTTACGTTTGAAGTTAAAATGTTTCGTTAGTGTTTTTATTTTTACCCCTTTTTTGTCCTTGTTTTTTCTTTTTTTTTAATGTTTTGCGATTTTATATATTTTAAATTTAACTTTCTTATTTTTAAGTGCAGTCAGTCAGCTTTCAGTGTCTGTTACGTTTTTAATCTAGACAGCCGCCTTAATTATTTTGTGATGCATTACTTTGCTGTTGGGCTGTGTTTTTTATGATAGTGTTGATTTTGTGTGAGTACAGTTTATTTTTTCATTGTTCTTCGTTTAGCTTTTTATTTATTTTTCTTATTTCTCAGTGCAATTGGTGAGAATTCTGTTCTGTCAATTAATTTTCATTTGAATTCAAACTATGTAGTGAAGTTGACTTCTTTGGAATACTTTGTTCGAGTGGAATGAAATGTTCTTTTTCCCACTGCATCGGAATTTAGCTGTGTTGATTGATTCACATTTGAAATTAAATATTTCATTAGTATTTTATTTTTTTCCTTTTTTAATGTTTTGCAATTTTACATGTTTTAGTCTGAACTTTCTTTCTTCTTTTTAAGTGCAGCCAATGAGCTTCAGTACATGAAAATAATACCTTGCCGAGAATGAAACTTAAGTTAAAATACTTGCAAAACAAAATCAGCATGATGAGTAATTGCTCATCAGCGAACAAGTAAAGCTGACAAAGAATGGCTCGAGTACAGCAATCATGTTCTGCAGCATCAGATCTGCTCCGTTCTCACTAAAGAGAACACAATTGGCTGCAAATGGCTGAAAGAGGTCAACAAGGAACAGCATATCAGCATCAACCACATGCTTACATTTGTCTTGCATTCTGGTACAACCCAGCTGAGGATTATAGTTTGAGCCGGCATGTTCTTATTGGCACAATGACAGTAGTGTGTCCTTATTGCAAGGCTCTGAAATTTAGTGGAGAAACAAAAGGAATGTTTGGTGCTGCTGGAAAATTAAACTGCCTCAACTTAGAGAACCTCCAGATTCATTAAAAACTTTGCTTGCCAAATATACTACAGAATCAAAGCATTTTCTTTCTAATATCAGGAAATATAATTCATGTTCCCAAATGACATAATTTGAAGCAGAAATTATAATGATGCATTTCATGCCAACTTTCAAAGTGAAAGGACAAATTTACCATAAAGTTGACTCATTGCTTCCATTCCCAAATGGTCAACATAAATTTTTATAAATGTATTTTGTTGGTGGTGGCAAGGATGAATTAAACGCTCACTGCAAAATTTCTATTGGCGTAAAAAGGTGCACTGTTTCTCAACTGCAAGTGCTTCTATATGAAAAAAAAAACAATTTAGTGCATTTGTTTAAGACAGCAATTGACATGATGCCATTCGACACGCACAAGATTGTTATTTATGCTGACAGAATGCCTGCTGGAGAACATGTATGAAGATTTATTGCTCCAACTGTATGAAATGACAATTATTATAGTTAGCGATCAATTTCAATTTAGAGATATTGTTCTTCACTGGAGAAATGAGCAATTAACTTAAATTGTAGAAATTCATAGATGCTACGATGCCTTACAATATCCAATCATTTTATGGGATGGTGCTGATGGATATAATTTCAACGCTAAGGTGGTAAGTCCAGTCAGTGGAGAAAAAACAAACAAGAAATGCAGCACAATGAGCTATTATTCAAACAGATTAATGGTTCAAGAAAACGAAGATAATCATATTTTAAAATACCGTGAATTGTTTCATCAATACATAGTGGATATGTATGCTAAAATTGAAGTTAAGCGTTTGATATTCATCTGTTTGAATCAAACCAAACTTCACTCTGAAGAATATGTTCATTTGCGAGACGCAGTTGTCCATGATAGTAATACAACGAACGTTGGAAGATTAACAATTTTGCCATCTTCCTATACAGGCAGTCCATGACATATGCATGAGTTTGCTCAAAATGCCATTGCATATGTTTGTCTTTTTTTTGTGTCCAGACCTATTCATCACAGTCACATGCAATCTGGCTTGGGATGATATCCAACAACTTTTACTTCCCGGGCAATCACCTGTAGATAGGCATAACATCACAGTATGTGTTTTCAGGCAGAAGTTGAAATCACTGATGGATTTCATGGTAAAACATGAAGTTTTTGGGTCTGTGCATTGCTGGATGTACCCAATGGAATGACAAAAAAGAGGATTGCCACATGCTCATATACTAATCTGGCTTTGTGATAAAATAACTTCAAATAAAATTTGATGTAATATGTGCTGAAATACCTGATGCTGACCATCAATAAGAATTTGCCTGAAGTTGTAATAAAAAATATGATACATGAACCTTGCAGTACACTGAATCCAAATTCACCATGTATGATAGACGGAAAATGCTCCAAGAGATATTCTAGAGCATTAATATTATGGTCACAGGAACCGATGGATATCCTTTATATAGAAGACCAGCAGAAGACGGTAGTAAATCAGTAAACATAAAAATGCAAAACATTGGCATTAAAGTAGATAACCGGTGGGTTGTTCCTTTGCTATCAAAAACATACAAGGTGCACATAAATGTGGAGTATTGTAATTCTGTTAAATCAGTTAAATGTATTTGTAAGTCAGCAACAGGGCAGTTTTTGGATGAAACCAGAAACAAGTGATAGGAATGCTGTTATGCATATGGATGAAGTTGCACAATAATCAGGCTGGAAGATATATAAGCAGCAATGAGGCTGTATGGCAAATTCTATATTTTCCTATACACAAACAAAATCCTGCCGTTGTTCACTTAGCAGTACATCTTGAAAATGGACAACGTGTTTACTTCACAGCTACAAATGTACAACAAATAGCCCTAAATCCACCTGCTGCAACATTAACTGCTTTCTTCACGTTATGTCAAAATGACGCATTTGCGAAAACACTGCTGTATTTGGAAGTGCCTATTTATTACACATCGAATGTGAGTAGAAAATTATTTGAGCGACACAAATGAGGGAAGCAGGTAATTGGACAGTTTGGCATATTTAAAGAAATGACTATCGGCAGACTATACACTGTACATCCCAATCAGGTTGAATGCTTCTTTCTATGTATGCTATTGGTAAATGTGCCTGGTCCAATGTCTTTCCAACAACTGAGGACTGTCAATGGGGTTACACATTCCACTTTTCCACAGTACATGTAAAGCTTTAAATTTATTGGAGAATGACTTACACTGGGATGGTATGTATTATTGATGCATGCAACATGTTGCATCCAAAGCAAATTTCTGCATTGTTTGCAATCATATTGACTGCCTGCTCTCCTTCATCTCCGACAAACTTATGGGAAAAACATGAATTGCACAGGGTGGAAGATATTTTTTGTTGAAGGTGCAGGGAAAATTCTAATGTGGACATTGATTTCACAGCACAACACTATAATGAAGCATTGATAATGATTGAAGATTTCTGCAGATTTAGAAGATTCAAATTTAGCAATCACAAACAAAGTTCTCAATCAGTTGGGAATGCCATCACCAAATCGATTTGTTGCTGCTTCATTTGATGTAGAATGTGTTGCGAACAAAACTACAACATAATGGATCTTTTGTCATATGTTTTATCAAATATTCCTAAGTTAATGCTTGAGCCAAAAGACATTTACGATCAAATAATAAAAACTATCAATAGTGGAAATGGAAAAATCTTATATGTGCCTGGAGGAACTGGTAAAACATTCCTAATCAAATTGATTCTGGCAGCAGTATGATCCCAAAATGACATAGCCTTAGCTCTTGCGTCACCAGGAATAGCTGCAACATTGTTACCTGGTGGAAGAACTGCTCATTCCACTTTGAAACTGCCATTGAACATTCAAATCATTTGAACTTCCACATGTAATATTTCCAGATCATCAGGCATGGGGAAAATATTGCAGAAATGCAAACTTATTGTTTGGGATGAATGCACAAGGGCACACAAAAAACTGCTGGAAGCTCTTGATCGATCATTGCAAGATTTGCGTGGGAACACTAGACCATTATTGCTTTCAGGAGATTTCAGGCAAACATTACCTGTAATTCCTCAATCGACACCAGCAGATGAAATAATGCTTCTTTGAAACACTGTGCTCTGTGGCGACATGTGAAGACCTTGAAATTAACTACAAATATGCGTGTCCAGTTGCAAAATGATCGATCAGCTGAAATTTTCTCACGTCAATTGCTGGATATTGGAAACTGAAAGGTGCCAGCAGATTTGACCTCAGGGAAAATTTCATTGCCTCATAGCTTCTGTAATTTGGGGACATCCAAAGGAGAATTGAATAAAAGAGTATTTCCTAACATTCAAACCAATTTTAAGATTCCCAATTGGCTGAGTGAACATGTTATTCTTGCTGCCAAGAACAAAGACGTCTACCATATTAACAACATCATTCAGTCTCGCATTCGAAATAAGACAGTCACCTATAAGTGTGTTGACACTGTTGTGGAAGTAGATGAAGCAGTGAATTTCCCTACAGAATTTTTAAATTTACTTGATCTGCCAGAAATGCCACCCCACATACTGCAGTTGAAAGTTGGCGTACCAATTATGTTGCAAAATATCAACCAGCCAAAACTGTGTAATGGTACGCGACTTGCAGTAAAAAAATTAATGAGCAATGTCATAGAGGCAACAATTTTGACAGGACCTTTCAATGGAAGATGACCTAATTCCTCGCATTCCTATGATACCAACAGATATGCCATTTCAGTTTAAGAGATTGCAATTCCCAATTTGATTGGCATTTGCAATCACTATCAATAAAGCTCAAAGGCAATCTTTAGAATTGTGTGGTTTAGATTTAGAGACAGATTGCTCCTCTCATGGACAATTATATGTTGCATGTTCTAGAGTAGGCAAACCAGACAATCTATATATCTACTCTGAAAACAGAAAAACAAAGAATGTCGTCTACCCAGAAGCATTGTTAAACTAACCCTTTGCCCTCAAAAACTCCAAGGTAGAGCCATTTCAAATTTGTGTATATTTTCACTGTTTAAGAAAGATTTTTTTTTATTTTAATGGAATTTTTATCAGTTTCAAGTATAATTATGTTCCTCCTTTAAGAATTTCTTGCTTTAGTAATATTAGAAATATTGTGTTATTGTAAAGCTGTAGTTGTCAATGAATTTTTTAAAGATGTCAATTTTAATTCCTAAATGGTTTTTAAAGTTTAAAATTTTAACTTTTTGTACATGTGAAAATTTTCATTCAGAAGCAGAGTACAGAATAATTTATGTTGTAAACTTTTAATTAAAAATTTCTGTTAACTTTCCCCCCCGTTTTTATGATACAATGTATTTGTGGTGTGGATTTAATGATATATTGATCAATCAAAGCAATTCTATACTATTGAGGATGTGTCAAATTTCACTTTTTAGGAATTTCAAATCATTGGATATAAGTGACATTTAATCCAAAAATACCATTCTAAAATTAATGTGCTAAAGGAAATTAAAATTAGAATGAAAAATTGAACTTGGCTTTCTCAAGTTAAAAAGTGAATGAAGCTAAACAGCTTTCAGTTGCAAAATAAAGGCATGTATTTATTTAAAAAATCTTTTGCAGAGGGAACCTGTTCTTAAACAAGAACTAAGTCGAGTACGTAACCCAAATCGTTCTTTCCATTGGAGAACACAGATTTGGTCACCCCATCACTGGAATGTGCGCAAGGTGTTCCAGGGGGAGGCAGAGATTGTCCCCACTGTCATCAGCCGCACCTCTTCATCCCTTGCTCAACCACGTTCAGATCCAAATCAGGTAATGAAGTAACTTGTCACGTCAAAAAAATAATAATTTGATTCTCTTCCTTTCATTTTATAATTATAGTTGGTTGATCAGATTGTTAAATTAACTTCAAAAATATTAAAGAAGTTTAACAGGAGAAAAAAAATGTTTGTTGAAACATTAGTAAATATAATTCTTGACAAAAGATTATAAAAAGAATCATTAAATCCATCATCAATACTTGGGAGTTTTATACTTTTGTCATGTTAATCAAAACAATAATTACATATTAATCTGTATCTTATTAAACACTGGATCCTATTTCTATGTAATTGTTTCTATTCATAAATTGTACAATAAACATTTTAATAATCTCTTCTCTGGATCATAAAAAAGTTCAGAAAGTAAAGACTGGTTAAGAACAACTAATTTCATTTATAAAATTACAGTTCCCTAATAAATTTTTCAGTGTAGTTGCTATAGCTATCAAGGTGCCTATTGTAACATGGAGCCAATTTTTCAGTTTCGGCATTGTACTATTCTGCTGCTTAAGATGTGAGCCAAAATATCTCTTCTTGTTTGAGGTCTTCAACATTTGTAGACTGTTTTTCACCCAAATATTTCTTCAATTTCAGGAATAAATGGAAATCGCCAAGTGACAAGTCAGGGTTGTAAGGAGATGTATTAAACATTTTCCACTGAAAATGTTGAAGTATTTTGTTTGTCTTGATGCACAAGACCACTCATTTTCATGAATCAAAAGCACCTTTAAATAAATACAACATTCTGCATATTTTGTTTTGGATAGGGTGTTTAAGTTGCTGAAGAGCTTCACTGTATGCCACTGAGTTTGTTATGACTTGACTTAGCATGAACTTCACATGGATCAGATCCTTTTGGTCCCACAAAAACATCATTATTTTTCTGGTGATTTGTTTTTTCTGAGAGTGATTTTGCATGATGCCAATCCATAGATTGGTTACTTTTCAATCTTGTAAGAAATCCAAATTCCCTCTACTGTTACAATGTGGTTGAGAAATTCTTCACCATCATTGTGTTATTGGGTCAAAAATTCAATGGCTGCTGGTTTCCTTTTTATCTTTTGGACCAATCAAATTCTTAGGCACCTATCAAGAGCAATATTTTTTGTTGCTAGGGTACTTTGCCACTATTTCATGTAAGAATGATCATAAAATTTTTGGGGAAGATCTATGTCACATGCTCAGATTGAAATGTTGATTTTTCTGAATTTTGTTGGGGGTCGCAGTAGCTTAGTGGTCAAGGTAATAGACTCATGGCTGGTGTGTCACGAGTTCGAGTCTAGTACTTCTGAAGACCCACTATGTAGGGGAGCGATGCACAATAAATCTGTCAAGAGCTCAAACATCTTCTAGTTGGTGTGGTAGTTATGAGAGGTGCCAGCTCAGGTGTCATCCTCGTCACTCGATCATGGTTCAAAATTACGAGGTCCATCACGAAAAGCCCTTGTGCAGCTGAACAGTGTGACATTAATATTCACTTACTTGCTTCTGAATTTTGTCTTCAAGATTTGCTTTCCAACTGTGATGACCATCGTGACACTGATTTTTCCGTTTTTAAACATTAAGCACCTTATCCTCACTGAAGTCTTGCTTATTACTCTATCGCT
Organism: Trichonephila clavata; assembly: GCA_019973975.1. Taxonomy (NCBI): domain Eukaryota; kingdom Metazoa; phylum Arthropoda; class Arachnida; order Araneae; family Nephilidae; genus Trichonephila; species Trichonephila clavata. The sequence goes on from BMAO01019483.1 coordinate 19,839, forward strand.
ATAAACATTCCCTTCTTGCCTATAAATTTTGATAAGCTAAACATTTAGGAATTTAGGTAGCAATTGACTCTAGTATTTCGCATTTGATGGGATTTTTGATTGACACAGACATTTTGAAAGGTTACTTAATAAAGACACATGATCAGTCAGCAACAAAATTTGGCTCACATTGAAGCAAGGGAAGAAGCTAATTGGCTCACATGCATATAAAATGAGGGGATTGATGCCAGGAGGGGCATACTGTTGTTCTTTACTTTCTGGCGATCCTCATGTTATCCTCTTAAACATGTGCCTATTTATTTCGGAAAACTTATAGGCTTTCTGATATTTCATATGCCTTCTAAAGTTTTCCAATGGTTTTGTAAGTTTATATAAAGTGAGAAGAATCGATGGGCTATTTTCTCTAAGCTTGTGCCTACTCAGTGTTATAGATGTTCCATATCAGTGTACAATTAAAGTACATTCATGTCCATACTTAAAGTCACAAACATGTATTTTGACTTAATTCAAAATTAACTCCAATAAAACTTATAGAATTGGTATTTTATATATTTTGAAGAATGGGTAGTACAATGTCAACCTTTGATTTAGTAAAATAAGTTGTTTACTGTTTGTTTTTGTGGAAGCACTGGATGGAGACTATTTAAATATATTGGATTTTCGCCTACAGGTTTGTGCATATTGTGTAAAAACAAACAAGTTAGTCTCTTTGAAGCAAGGCTGACTTCTCATAATAATTTAGATAACTCCTTGAGATGAAAAACTGATGGCAGGACTGGCCACTCTCAAGTTCAGGTGGCTCGAGTGTTACAAGTGGCACCAAAACTGATGTCCTGGCTGTGGAATCAATTCAATACAATTGGTACTGTCACCAGAAAGGTCAGTCAAGGCCATAACAGAGCAACAGCATCGGCACAGGATGGCTACTTGGTATTAAGCGCACTTTGCTATAGGCATATAATGGATCCTCAGCTTTTTTTTGTCCTTGCTACTGTGTCTGGAAGTAGAATTTTCAAACAAATAATCTAAAGACATTTTGCCAAGACTGGTCTTTATGCCCAGTATCCAGTGTTGGTCCCTTTGACTGCATCCAACAGAAAAGACCAGTTGATTGAGGAGCCAAAAACATCAGTCGTGGACATTGCAAGAATGGGAGGGGGGGACGTTCTTTTCAGCGATGAGTCAAGATTCACCAGGCAAAGTGATTCTCATTGAGTCATCATCTGGAGAGAAAGTGGAGCTTGCTTTTATTTCTTTTCTTATGTAACAAAAATCAACAAGTTTGGGGGCAGAAGAACCCTTGTATGGGGTGGCATATTACTCGGCAATTGTACTCCACTGTATGTCTTTGATGCAGGTACTGTCAACTCACAGTGCTATAGGGATAAGGTCCTTGAAGCCTGTATGAGGTTGTTTTGGGTGCTATGGGTCCAAACTGCATTTTTATGGACGTTAATGCACGGCCACACAGAGCTCACATTGTTGTTGAATTTCTCGAAGAAGAGGATATTTGCTGTATGGATTGGTTCTTGAAGTCTCCAGGTCAGTCCTATTGAATATGTTTGGGATGGTCTAGAACTGAGGGTCCCAAACTTTTTTGTGTCATAGACTCCTGCTTACCTAATATTAAATTTTTGCAAATTTTTCAACTTAAATGTCTTTTTGATAATTGGTGCTACTACTTTAGAAAAATTAAATTTCTAACTGTAATGAAGTATAGTTCTGCGTTTAAGACTTAAGTACATGCTAATGAATTAAAACCAAAATCAAATCAATTTATAAAATAACTATTACACAAAATACCTGAACAACAAACGAATGCTTTTTAAAGAGAGGGATGAATCTGTTGCTTCAATAACAAATTTTCAATATTTAATATCAATCTTGTCAGGTTTAACCCTAATCTTCCTTTAATAGTTAGTGTCCACTTTTTTTCTTTTTTTGTTTTTGAGATTGGCAAACTCAGTGAAACTCCCTCTCACAAGGAAAAACACAATTAAAACTCTCATGATATTCCATAATTTGTGACAAATATCAGGTATGTCTTTTTAAAGCCAAAATTGCTGACATCCGTTTCTAAACTTTATTTTAAGATCTTCATTAGGTCCTATTCTAATCAGTTCCTATTGAAATATGACACATTTTTTTTCAAAGCGACTATTTAAAATCATTGTCTACTGCTGTATTACTATCAAAAAACAATTTCAAACCTAGTTTCAAAATCTGACTAAGGGCATTTAAATATTAAACGTAGATTAAAATGTCCTGACAGACTGTGACAATTTGAGAAAATTCACAACGTCCTATATTATACTTCTTAAGCTTAATTTTGGAAAGAAATGCTGAAATGGTCCTTGTATTAATAAAATTTATGTTGTCACCTAGTAACCTCAAACTAACTTCACTAAATTTAGTAAATGTTACATTGGTAAAACTGGTTTCATTAGATCAAATTTTTTTAAGATTAACGTTCTGATCTGGTTTAATGAGAACCACTATCATAGACTCCCATTTACACCTTAGGGACCCCCAAATTATTTTTTCACATACGTAGACCCCTGGGGGTCTATATAGACCACTTTGGGAATCACTGGTCTAGAAGGAGCCGTTTCTGAGCATATCCCCCTCCCAGGACCCACCAAGGGTTAAAAATTGTGCTTTTGGAAGAATGGGGTTTGTTGTGAGCCAGAAATATTTATTGACACCCTCATTAACAGTGTGACAGCTTGTTGTAAGACTTGTATACCAATGCACGGTAGTCCTACTCCATATTAGACAGACTTATCCTCAGTTAAACCTTTATCTCGGATTCATGATCTTACACTTTTTGGTATACCCTGTATCTTAATTCAAAATTAAAATCTTTCCCATATTGTTATGTTGCTATATTATACTATGTCTGTGATAAATTTTGTTGCAATGCAGTGAATAATTCCTCAGTTTTCACAGATTTTGTTTGTGACCTTAATTTAGGACATTATTGTAGAGAATCTGGCAACAATTAAAATTATTGGCTAATTCTGAAAGTGTTGTTTGATCTATAATGAATCTCAATTATTTTTTTAAATTTGTTGTTTTCAAATGTTTTTAACATAAATATGATAAATTGGATAATACGAATGTTTGTATACCTTTGCATAAAAAAAAAAAAACGAACTTTTATAATTAAAGATAATTTTCAATATATACATATATTATTTTTTTAACTATTTTAGCCTGTGTATTTGGTAGAGAAGCAAAGAATGCACACAACCACTACAAGAGTACCCTTCTGGAGATGGATTAATTATTGTTATCGCACATATTCATGGATGTGGAATGCTATGTTTATATTTGGAGTAAGTCTTGTTTTTTTGTTCAGAGTATCTCTAAATAATTATTTCTTCATAAACAAATCATAATCCTTTTTAATTTAGTACTTATTTACAACAAATTAATATTTTTCTGTTGCAGATTATTATACCTTGGTGTAGCCCAGTCAGTCTACGAGCATTATTTTGCATTCGTCCTTTCATACCAGATCTAGAAATAAATCAAATTGATGTAAGAATCTCAGTTGGTTATTGGTTTCTTATAAACTATTCTTCAAAAATTCAAAAAAAAAATGTGTGTTAGTTATATTTGTGGTTCTTTTAATGAATGGTATCTTTTAAGTTTTAAAACATATTTAAGCATTTTTATTCTTAACTTGAAGTATGTGGGTTTTTTTAGCAGACAATACAGTTTTTAAAATATTTGATACAATGCACAATTGATCAGAGACATATTGTGTTTTTACATATTGTATTTTAAATGTATTAAAAACATTCTTTCTTCCATTTCTTATCAGGGCACTCTTTATCCTAGAAAATCATCTTTAACTCATACTTTATGCTCAAGACTTCTTTTGCTGTGGAGGCATATATCTAAATCTAGAACAGAATTTGAGTCTAGACCTGATACTGGTAAGTTTGAAATTTAATTTTTTTTTGTACAAGTTATTATCAACAATTTATTATATGGTCATATAAGTTTATTTAAAAAATAAATAAATATGCAGGTTTCATAGGAAAAGGATTCAGTCGTCATTTGAACCGTCTCTGGAACTATTTTGTGAAAGGTGCTCTTGGTACATTGCTGATTGTCTTCTTTTTCCCACTTGTTTGTCTTTTTGTGTCATTCCTTTCACTCTGTGTTGCAGGGTTTGCAGTTGTTTGGTAAGATTTTATCTTTAATTTAAAATTTTATTATATATATATATATACACTGGTGTCCAAAAGTTAAGCATAAATCGTAAAATGCGAAAAACATGGAGTAAATATTCATAAAATTATTCCAAATTACTTGCAAACATTAATTGGGTGAAGAGGAAACATTGGGTTTATGCAAAACTTTTCAGTCGACTAGGCCCTACGTGAAACACCGGCGCATGTCGGAACGTGGAGAAACCGATTCACGCAGCATAGGCAGTTCAGACAAGTTTCGTGCAACTGCTGTGCGAAGGAACGTTGTTAACCATCAAACAAGGTGAATGATGGCACAAAGACGCCAATTGGACATGTTTACGAAAGGAAGAATCCTTGGAATGCTGGAATCCTCACGATCACAAACCGAAGTGTCTCGAATTCTGAATGTGGACCAGTTTGTGATCTCGAGACTGTGGCAGAGGTTTCAAAGAACGGGAGATGTTACCCAACAACCAGTATCAGGTCAACCAAGAGTCACAACCCCTCTCCAAGACCAATATCTGGTAATAAGTGAGAGTAATGTCAGAGGTGCAGTACTGCCAGAGCACTGGGTTGGCGCTCACAGTCACCACAGGAATATGAATTTCGAGACAAATTGTTTACAGGTGACTCAATCATGCAGGCCTGTATGCCAGAAGACCAGCAGTTTACATTCCCCTCATGTCTGCGCATAAACACGTTTGTTTGAACTGGAGTTTGAAACATCAACATTAGAGTGTCGGAGAGTGGGCCAATGTGATGTTCCCGGTTTAGTCTGAGTAGTGATTCTCGGCGGGTAACGATATGGAGAGAACGTGGAACATGTTTTGAACCAAGAAACATAATGGAAAGACATCATTTTCCATCAAGGGGTGTAATGGTATGGGCAGGCATTACGATGGACGGCTGCACAGACCTCCATTTCTTTGACATGGTCTGTGACTGCTCAAAGATACAGAGACAAAGTTCTTGAGCTTTATGTTCACTTGTTTTGAGGTGCTGTCGGTCCTGACTTCATATTCATGGATGATAATGCCCCATGTCACCGAGCGGTGCTGATTGATGACTTCCTTGAAACGGAAAACATCCAGCGCATGTCATGGCCTGCGAACTCCCCGATTTAAATCCTATCGAGCATGTAAGGGATATGCTCGGGAGACAAATTGCAGCCCTTTCGCACCCACCAAGCTCCTTTACAGAACTGAAAAGTGCTCTCCAAGAAGCTTGGAACCGTTTGAGCCCACAACTCATTCATCATCTCATCACATTCTACTACATTAACGAAAACCTTCAAAGTACGATTCATCGGTATCAGAATTAAACAGTTCTAATATATTTTCGGGAAGAGTGTCCGAAAGTTCATTTTCAGCATCACTATCTTCACTGTCAGTGATTTCCTCGCTTTCACTTTCAATCCCGGCTTTTATAAATCCTGATCGGATGGTGGACATTTTAACACTTTTCCAGGATTTATCGACACATTCGGCAACTTCAGTGTAGGAAGTGCGTCTCATATTTCCTCCTTTTGTACAAGTATGTAAATCTTTTGACATCCAGTTCTCCCAGCAAGCACGTACGTGGGACTTGAAACTTGTTTTTTAAATTTCAACAATTTTAACCGTGGACAACCAACGTATTATCCGCACTGGTGGATAGTCCGCAGCTTCAAAAATTCGCATTTTAAACACAGATAGTCCGTGGACTATATGCGCAAAATTACGGTATATATATATACCCTGGAGAAAACAATTAAAGTGACAAATGGTGTTTTTTTGCAATAAAAAAAAAGATCTAACAGAGCAAATAAAACCAAACTTGGCCAAAATATCATCCAATATAAGACCAATACATGGGAAAACAAAAATCGACCCTGCCTGTACTCTAAATAAGGAAACTGGGGTCATTTGAAACTGGAACAGATCAGAGAAAAACATATCTTTTATGGTGACTGCCTCTAATAGCTACACAATTCTCACATCAGTGTTTCATACTGTTTGCCAGGGTCTTTACGTTGTGGCAACCACACCCACTCTTGAGCTCATTGATGGTTGATGGAACGAGTCATCAAACTGCAATTGAGTATTTAAGGATGTCCCATCCGTGTTGGATGGAATTAAAGTCAGGGGACATCACAGGCTACTCCAGTGGTTGAATATCCTCCGATCGGAAGTATTCGTCCTCCTACTGAGCCTTGTGTAGGCCTGTTTTAATGTCCATCCGCTCTGCGGAAAAGTCTGACATGGAGTGCAAGTATCTCATCCCTGTGCCATTTATCTTTAAGGGTACCTCTATCAAACACATGAAGGTCAGTAATGTCGTCTGCCATGATGCCCATCCAGACCATCGGATCACCTCAATCATAGTTATCCTTTTCAACAGTGTTAGAGGGCTGATATTGACTCCCGAGTTCTCTTCAGATGAGAACATGTCTTGAGTCTCTGTTCATCACCAAAGGGAGCCAGCCCCCAACCATCCTCTGACCAAGACAAGTATTCTTGGCATCATGCTAGATGGTTCTTTTGTGGTTCATTGTCAAAGGATGCAGACTACAGAGTGCCTATCATACAAGCTTCCTGCATTAAGTCTGTGGGCGACTGTTATCCATGAAATGGATGTATATGTTGTATTATACAGGTTGCAAGACAGTTTTGTTGTTCTCGCAACCTGTATAATGCAGATCTATCCCTTTTGGCTAGAAGTCTCAAATGACAGACTTGAGCCGTCATTGTTGCCTTTTTGAGGCCTTGACCAGGTCAGCAGACCACTGTTTCTGTCTTTGTGAACTGTTTCCACTGAGTACATACCACATTTCTTGAAACCCCAAAGTCCCTTGAGCAGATAGCCTGTGATTGGCCTATCTCAAGTTTTCCAAGTATCCGCCATCTTGTGGCATTGTCTAGATGATGACGATTGAGAACATTAATAATGGGTAAGCAAAGAAATTTAAAAAAAACAAGGATTGGGCTAAGCTATGTTGTTTCAAAACATCCTTATACTACAAGCTTCATTAAGCAAGGTGCCTCTAGACAAATGAGATCACAGCAGTGGCGTAACGTTCACCCCCGCACTTCGGGGGGGGGGGGGCCAAAGCCTGGCTAACGCCATTATTGTAGATTTTCTGAAAATTCGCTTTACATTTTTTCAATCGAATTTTTAAACGATTTTCCAATTGGCTATCTAACGCCATTCAAATAGAACTTTAAAAAGAGAAGAAAAAAAGATATCTGATTCAATAACCAAGTAAAAAAACATTTCTTTTTTATTTGCTATATTCCTCGCGACGAGAGATAATTTTCTTTAGTGGGTTTTCTATTTGAACCTAATTACTAACAAATAAAACAAAATAGGAAGATATAAAAATTCATTACAGTATACTTTGTATTAGCTGTCGGAAGAAAAAAAAAGACATGCTTTACTTTTTACGAAGTAGCTACGTAACTTATTGGCATCTTTAGCCCCCCCTCCCCACCATGTATTTCATTTTCATTTAGTAAATAACATACATTTGTTATGCTTTTTCCAAGTAAAATAGTATAACAATACTTGGAAAATCATATGGACCGTTTTAAATGATTTTTGGTCTAGATTTATGAGTATTCAATCAAATGAAGCATAATGGAATGTATCAGATTTTTAGTTCTTTTTTTCATGAAATCAGTTTTGCATCATACAAAAAAATCTCCTTATTAAAAGTTGCAGTATTTATGCTAGAATACAATTGAACTTTAGGTCTAGCTCATCCCGGGATTCAGAAACGAAAAATAAAGTATGTGACACCTTTTTTCTTTCATAAGGATTTCTAATCCAAAATATTATTTTACAGTGTTCATGTCTTTCTTAGGGTTCGTTTTTATTTAGTTACAAGGTTATCTGTCGTTAGATTTCCCATTTTAGCAAATATTGTAAGTACTCTCTAATGTTGTACATTATTTACTGATTTACTCAGACCCCGGTTGATTTTGTACTCAGTTATAAGTTTAATATCAAATATTCTTATGTGATGTGTAAAGGTACATTATGTTATGGTCTGGCAATCCTTTGTGTGTATATATACACACTTGCTAGAAAAAGTTGCGTTCAACCATAACAAATCATGCAGAAAAAGTAAAATTTAGTAGAAATATAATTTTTTTAAAATAAAATTTCTACTTCTACTAATAATAATTCTAATTTTACTATTATTTAAATATTGAGCATGCAAGAATTCGTTATTTTTGAATTAAAACTATGTAAGATAACGGGAGTTTTGTAGCAAAGTTAACACAAATCGTAGGCAGAAAAAGTGTGCTCTCACCATTTGAATATTCTTGATTCTTGAAATTTTTATCAACAGGTGTTACAGGTTAACAGAGATTTTGAATTCAGTTATCAAGTAAAATAGCTTAAGAAAGTTGCGACACTATAATTTTAATGTTTTTGTGAGATACGAAACAATTCAAGGACATGAAAAATAAAATAAAGGAAATAAGTATCAGTGAGCATAAAATCATTGTGAAAATATGAAAAGATGGAAAAAGTCGTCAGAATATTTCCAGATCCATTGAACAGCAGTATTCATCTATCCAAGTGTGTTAACAATATCTTTAAATCTACAAGGGTTTACACATCCAAACCTCGTTCATATGTCGTCCATTTAAACTCACAATCAGAGAAAAACCAAGTATGATATCCTTGGTGAAAAAAAAATCCGCTTTTAACTGCTGCACAAATAGAAACAGACATTCATGAGAAGTTTTAACAAAATCATTTAAGTGGATACTGAAGGAAAAATCTTGAAAAAGGCCGGATACTGCAGTCGACTGGCTTGCAGAAAGTCTTATATTTCAATGACAAACCGGCTGAAACGGATAGCTTTTGCAAAAAAGCTTATTCATAAGCCTCTGGAGGACTGTGATATTCTTCGATGAGAGTAAGTTTTGCATCTTTGGCATAAAAGGTCGTAAATTGGCATGGAGAAAACTTTGCACAGCGCTTCAAAAAGAGCATTTAGAACCAACAGTACTGCACGGTGGTCATTGGTATTATGGTGTGGGGGTGCATTGCAAGCAATTGTGTGAAAGTTGGAGTATATCAAATCAATTATGAACAAATATGACTATCTCGATGTTCTAAAAAACAATTTAAAGGAAAATGTCACCAAACTCTGCCTAGGATTGTCGTTTTGTTTCCAACACGACAACGATCCTAAGCATAACACTGAGATTGTGAAGATTTTGCTCCTGTATAATGTCCCAAATCAACTGCACAGGCCCTCGCAGTCACCTGGTATGAGTCCTATAGAACAGAATTTTCTGGAGCGTAGGATTCGTCAACACAAGGATATGCTGAAAAGTGTTCTTATGGATGAATGAGGGAAGATAAGCTCTGAAGAAACCACTTAACTTGTTAATTCAATGCCGAGACGACTTCAAAAGGTTTTCAAAAGACGGTTATCCAAACGGCTATTCAATAACTCATAATCCTTTTTAAATAATTTTTATAGTTACTACTAAATGGTGAACGCAGATTTTTTCCACTTGATTTTTTTGTTAATATCACTACAATTCTGTCTTTATTTTAAAAACTCTGAAAGCAAACGAGTTTACTTTTGTTATTCTCAATACTTGAAATGAACTACATAAAATATAATTTTTAAAAAAAATTCAAATTCCAGTTTTTAAATTTTTTGTTGTTTATGTAAGCAGTAGGTAGGTGAACGCAGACTTTTTCTAGCACAAGTATGTGCATTTATATATAAAGATCTGACTTGGGGCCCTAGACCTGACCTTGCGGGGGGGGGCAATCATTTTCCGTTACACCACTGGATCACAGCTCCACTGCCTTATGATATTACAGGCCACTGCGGGACAGATGTGTCTGCAAGAAGCTTAGCTATATATATATATCATTTTATACCTTATTTGCATATAGGCATTAATTATTTTGTACCACTTTTGAAAAAAAAAAACCATTCCTCCCTTTAATTGTTTTCACTAGTGTGTTTATAAATAATGGTAAGGAATGAAGTAATTTTATGTATTTTATTATCCAGGTTGTGGTTATTGTAGTGATGGAATTATTCAATACAAAAAAACATCTTCTTAATTAGCATCCAACTTTAATTACTGATCACACACATATAAAAATACTGGATTACATTTTTTGTTTCTATGTGACAAGAAGACACAAATAGCACACACTCTAGCCACAGCTGATTGAGACATGATGAAGACAAAAGGACAAAGAACTATAGCTATTTATATGAGGCACCAAATCCTGCCCGACCTTCTTCCGGAGGCTATGATTGGTGGAATGCTATTGCTCGATAGTTTCTGATGCAATATTACTTTTCAAAGATGTAAACTGTTAATTTTTAAGATACAATTACAATTAAATCCTGTTATGCAGGTAAACGAGTTAATATTTAAATGTGACTCCTGAAGGAAAGGTTCATCAAAAATAAAAGCTATTCAGGATGAAATTAAAGTTAATTATTACATATATATGTATACTGTATTGAGATCAGCAAAAAAAATTCTTCAAATTTGTTTAGTTATCAGAATTAAATTTTCCTTTTTTCCCTCTGATGTTTTTACTAATGCTGTACTTTTCTTAAATCATGTCAAATGTTTAGTATTTAATTTTAAATTTGAAGAATTTATATTACTGTCTATGATTATATATGATGTTTCAAAATAATTTAGATGCTAAGAAAAAACTGCATGACATGTTACCACAAAATTAAAGTAATTTGAAAAATATTATCAAGGAGATGTTTAATTTCAAAGATAGAAGATGTCAAATTAATGGGATATTTGAGACTGATCTGCTTATTACAGGTTTTTGCTAAGTACCAGATATCAAGAAATGTTAAATGTGAAAACATGTTGTTGTTAATGCCATCTTTCCAATAGTGTCAGATTGAGGCCCATGAAATTCATTGTGGCGGAATGCTAGATGTACGTCTGTCGTTGGCCATAGCTTATAGCACCATAAAGGTGACAGCAGGATTCTTGACTTTGTTCTACCCCAATTTTATTGGAGGATACCCTGGAGGTGGTCAAGGTCCTCCCGCCTTTCTTCCAGCAACCTCACGAGAGGACTTGTGTCTTGATGAATATTTAGGTGCTCCCATGCTGCACAAACTCTATTCATTTACAAACACCCATGTCATCTCTGGGATTTGAAATAAGGTTCTATGGCACAGCAGTCAGCACTAACCACTATACCAGATTAAATTGTTTTACTATCATCATTTTTTTGTTGCATATTGATAATACTTTTTATTTAAAAAAAATTTTCCTTAAGGGGACACAGTACGATTCAATTGTCGAAAATCAGTCAAAAAAATCAAACTTATTTTTTTTTAGCTTAAATTATTCTTTATATGCTTTTCTATAACCTGACAAAATTTGAAAGCTCTAAACTTAAAAAACACAGAATTATGATAGCTTTTGAGTTCGTTTTTATTCACGTCTTTATGGCAAATCAAAACTTTAAACTTACTTATCTCGGAAAGGTAAAATAACCAGTTTATCTTCATTTTAAATGCTAAGGCTTTTTTTCTATTGTGCCCAATGCTTTGAATTTTTTTTACCTATTGCTAATAATACATGTAACAAAAGTTGGTATGCATTTTTGAATCAAAAAGCAATATTTATTTTTTTAAAAAAATAATTGAATTCAGAATTTGTACATTTTTTAAGGAATTTTTAATAAGCATTCAAAAAAAAAGTATTGTACGAATACCAATCATGTTATCGCAAAACCCATACCAACTTTTGTTTTGCATAGTTTGAGGTACTTATAATTCAAATTTCATGCATGTATGTAAATTTTTGTAGGAAGAGTAGCATTTTAAAATCACTTCACAAATTTTAAGTTTTTTCCTTAAAAAATTACATGGCTTGCTTTTTATGAAAATTTAAGCACAAAATCTGTTTTCAATAGTATACACATATAGGTAACAACCCAAAAAAAATTTGAAAATCCTTAAATTAAAATTTTTTGTTTAAATCGTACCCATATCCCCTTAATTTTTTGAAAAAGTTTTCCGAAATATTAAATTTTCAACCAATTTTTTGTTTAATTAATAAAAAAAATTATTTTCTTAATTGTTATACAGAGATTGAATGTTTAATAGAAATGTATATGTATCAGTCATAATTTTTTTTTGAAACTATATTATATGGTGTTGGAGATTGAATATTCACAAACAATTGGAATTGAAGTAAAGATGAAAATTTCACCAGAATTTAAATAAGTTTTTAAAAAATGGGGTTTTCCTTTTAATTTTTCAAAAGAAAAAAAAAACTGCATTTTGTTATAATAGTTTATGGTTGTATTTTTTTAGATGGTAAGATACATTGTTAAACTTTTTCCACGAGAAACTGCTAGGGACAGAGAAACTAAATCATCAGAATTTTGATTTTGTTAAGTGAGCGACAAAGAATTAATTACTGTCTCGCAGTCACGCAATACTGTCTGCAACTCTTCGGCCATGAGAACAGCTTTACACTGAGTGTCCTTCTCTACAGCTCCTTTAACACATGGACTAACCTCTCACAACAAGCAGCTGTGGGTGGATTAAATTTCCAAATTATGTTGTATGGCTGTTAACTGAAAAACTTTTTCCTAGCCAATGCTACTTAGTTCTCTTTGCACTTCTTGAAAATTTGTTCCATTGTCGGAAGAATTGACTTGTGTGATCTTCCTCTCCTAGTGATAAAACATCCCAACGACAACTGGAATGTGTAAGTGGACAATGAGGATGTCAACTCTAAAATGTTGTGCATGTAAACAAGACAATTTAAGTCTTTTGGCTTCTCTGCACATATAAGGGCCCTGGCAAATCTACACCTACTACCTTGAACATCACTGCGTTATTGACTCAATCGCTCGGCAGGGACACTGGATCACTACCAAGAGACTTACACTTATATTGTGGGCATCTTAGACAATATCTTACAATTTTCCTGACTACTTTTCTGCCCCTCACTACCCAAATCACTCCCTTAATATTCTGAGTAGAATTTGTGTTCCAGTATGATAGTTTTGTAGGTGACAGTATTTAATGAGATGTTGAGTAAAAAGACACCCTGTTAAAATTATAGGATAAAAAAATTCTGGATGGTCTAATTCATCAAATATCACTAATGTTATTATTGCATGCACTAATAAGGAAAGGGAATCAGGTTTTCATTGAATATATAAAAATAATTGTGATTTTTTTTCATTTAATTTCTTGGGCCTCCTAAAATTTCTATTTGAAACCTTGGGTTTTAATAATCTCTGTTTTTATGAATAAAATCATGCACTTAAAAAAATTTCATTTGCCATATTTACTTAACAGTATTAATTAATTATTATTTAATTTTGAAAAATAATAATTTTCTGTGTTTTAGGGTCCCAGCAATAACTTTGGTGTTCCATTTAGTTATGGTATTTGTGTATGATTTTGATAGTCCTGGTAAGTACATTTGAAGGATTTAGAATCAATTAAATTGGATCAAAATTATTGACAAATAACCAATTAAAATTTTCTCATTTGTTCTATAAAAAGTTCTTAATTTTTAAATAGCTATAATTCTTTAAGGCATATATGTAAGTATAGGTTATCATATAAAATTTCATAGGTGAATTCAATTTGTTAATTACATCTGAAAATATCATCGCTAAAGCCTTTACAAGTAATCATTCCTAATTAGTAGAAACAACTAAAATGATTAGATAAATTATTTAAAAACATTCTCTGAGGGGGGGGGATTTTGGCAATCTTCATAATGAAACCTTATTTAAGTTCTTAAACAATTTTATTATGTACAACTTCTGTCTGACCCTATTAAAATTTGGCAATTGGGAATCATGGTTACTAAATCATAGGTTCAGTGAACTGCGAGTTACAGTATTAATAAAAAATTAATGATTACATAATTTCCAGCATTGATATGAATTTCCTGTGTAGTTTTCAGTTTCATAAAAGAAAAATGCTATTTTTACTTTGACACTTAAAACATTTAAAGAAAGTTGAGTTTGTTTTGTTAACCTATCCTCTATAGATGATTATTTTTTTTTATCGACATTTTGTTTCTCCTTTATCTTTTACCCAGCAGATATTATTTACTATACCATAACCAGATCCCTGTTGTTCAAAATAACTTTGAAATAGATCTGTTGTTTTGAGGGCCATTAAATGTCTAATTGGAGTTCAAGTACATTTTTCTCATTATTTTACACCTATTTATCTTTCATTTATAATACAAAAAAATTTACAACTCTTCAAAATTGACTTTCACAAAATAGTTAAATGTACAACTGATTTCATTAATCACAAGATCTTTATTAAAAAAATAATAAATGATCCTAATGGAGTATTTCACTTTCTGAGAATTGGTGGTTCATATATAAAATAGAAAAACTATATTAATGTTTGTATTAAGGAAATCATGACATTGGTCCAAAGATTTTTCTAATTTTCTTGAAATGGAAAATAAGAATTGACTCCTTACAATGTTTAGAATCGATATTGGGAGGAATTGCTTATCAAAGGAGCCATGATGAAATTGTGTGTTAATCAGACTGGCATGTTATTTAATAAAATATTAACAAGATCTGACTGTAGTTTGTTGTAAGCCTTTAATATCTACTAACCTTAGGCAGCATGCTGCTTCCTAATTTTGAACTGCAATTGGATTACTAATAATTTGTTTTATCATTTGATTTCTGCTGAAAAGACATTTTTTGAATCATACTAAAATATTCTTCTATAATTTTTTTCTTTTTTAAGTACCAAGTAATTTTTTATTATTTCTTATTTAATAAAAAATACATAACTCTATCTTTACCCAGGTCTTCCAAGAAACAAAGTATGTATGGTTGTAGAAGCTCTGCTTTGGCACATTTCTGTTCTAGGTATTCTACAGCCTATATTTGCCTTGGCAGTGTCTCTCATCATCTGTCCTGTTGCATCACTAATTGTATTTTTAGGTATGTTCTTTTAATTACATATCCATTTTTTAGCTGAATTTCAACTATTTTGTTTGATGCTGTAAAAAGTCTGATTTCATGTAACATATTTAAGAAGCTTAGTATTTTCTATATTCCTGCATTTAATGATAAATTATCAACTTAACTATTGCAGCTAAAAAAGGATTAAAGTAAAATATATGTTCTTGCATGTATATAATAGTTGCTGATTTTTTGCATGAATCTAGTTTTAGCAGTGACATGAATTACATGAAGGTGTATTAAAATATATATCAAGTGTATAGGGCTTTTCTTTTTAGATATTCTGAATATAAATATGTTTAATTTTTAAATTAATGTTTTAGATTTTTAATTGACAAAAAAAAAAAAAGGATAATAAGAAGTTTTTCAATTAACAAAACAAAGAAAATAAAGTCACCAAAGAATGAAATTAAATAATATAAATTTTAGTTCTAGTTTTCCTTTTCTTTGAGCAGCTGCGATGCTACGTTGTTGCTGTAGGCTCATCTGGGATGTTGCAATGTTCCACTTTCTCATCAAGAGACGAGGCCGAGTGCCTTCTAGTGATAGTTGGCTGGTCAAACGCATTGCAGGACCTGGGCTTTCCAATGAACATTTCTTTCAGGTCAGAAAGTTTTTGCTTATAAAGTGATTTTCTAAAATGGTTAAATGATAAATGTGATATTAGTATGAAAAGAAAACCGGTTGTTTAAGTATATGTAATTTTCTTGACTTGTTATTGAAATCATTTTACAAATTAAAGTCTGACTGGTTGTATTTTTCAACACTTATTTGTATTGATATTTTTCAACGCTTTTTCATTCAAATGAATCATAAAAATTGTATAGATGTAAAATGAACATAAAAATATACATATGTGATTGATTATAAATGCTGTTGTTTTACCAATGTGGTTGTTTAATTATTATTTTTTTATGATGGTTAGTGTTATGTGTGGTCATATGTTATGTATCATAACTACTCTGTTTGGACTGTATTAATCTTTGGAAGGAACTTCAGGCATAGTTTGGACCTAATTAGCATATTTTATATCTAGTGCCAGTTAACCTTTAGATGTATAAAATAAATTTTTAAACATTGTACTGTTATTTTTAAAATATTTTCATCTATATAAATAAAAATGAATGTTTGTGTTTGAATGTCTTTTATGCCTTCCTAAACCGTTCATCTGATTGCGAGAAACTTTAGGAATGGTTGTTCGCAAAAGTTTCCGAGTTAGTAAAATTGACCCCTAAGGTGTGTTAAAGATATATATTCCCATTTGTGAACTATCAGACCTATAAAATTGAAATTTGGTGGGCATGTTCCTTTCAAGGATTAGAGGTCAGTACAAAAGGAGGTTTTTGGAGAAAAATGAATCCTAAAGGGCATTATAGATAAATATTCCCATTTTTGAACTATTGGACCTACAAACTTGAAATTTGGCAGGCCTGTTCTATTTATAAAGTTGAGATTCGCTACACAAAGGGTTTTACAAAAATTTAATCCTGAGGTGTGTTGTAAGGGCTTAAGGGGTGTTATATTTAAATAATCCAGTTTTTGAATTATTAGACCTACTTGCTAGAAATTTGGTTGGCCCATTCCTTTCATGGAATAGAGATCCAGTACAAAAAGTGTTTGAGAAGCGACTCGAAAGGCTGTTCCCAGGGCTTAAGGGGCATTACAATTACAGTTTTTTAACTTTTAGGCATACAGACTTGAAATTATGTTGCCTTTTTTTCTTTCTAATATAGATCCTCTAAGAATGGATTTTACAGAAATTGAATAGGGGGGGAGAGAGAATAGGTAATGGCTAAGACTGATTTATAAAAAAATTTCATTATTGAATTACTACTTACCGTAATGTTGTATGCATGTTGCTTTTGTTGGAAATTTGCTAAGAAAGAATTTTATGGAAATCGACTCCTGTGGGGAAGAAGGAATCTTTTGCAGCATATATTATTGAAAAAAAATACCCCTTTTCGAATTGCTAGACCTACAGTAATGAAATTTGTTATGTATATATCTCTGTTATTGAATGGGTTTGTTAAATGGGTCTTACAGAAATCGACTTTCAAAAGTGGTTACTGGAGCTTATAGATAAAAAAAAATCTGTTTTTCATCTTTTAGATTTAAACTTGAAATTTGGCAAGCATGTTTATTTTATTAAGTAGAGATCCACTAAAAATGGGTTTTGTGGAAATACACTTGGGAGGGGGTTGCAAGAGAGTATAAGATAATTCTATTTCAATTTTTTGGAAATTTTTATTTGGAAGTTCTATTCTTTTTAAATCAAGGATTGTTAGAATATTTTTCAATACAATCGAATTCTTAATGCTAAGATATCAATGATATATATATATATATCTTGTTACGTTGATCAGGGTTTGAGGATTTTATGCTAATCAGTCGCAAACAACAAGACAGTTCTTTAATAATGATGAGAATTTATTGTCGCAAAAACAATTCTTGAAATACAGGATGCAGCAGAGATATTCACACTATAAATCTCAGAAGGTCTTCACACCTTCAACAGCACTCAGATACAATTATCAGTATCTAAAATACACATATGTAAATGATTATTCACAAGCACAGCCGAGCTAATCACGGTCAAGACAAGCTTATTAATCGCTACTCAAAGCAATGCTCATTAATCACTTGTTGAAACAAGACTGACTCGTTGCGGCAAATATTACTCTATTTATAGCCGTGGTCGAAACTTCGAGAAAGATCCGCTTGCGTCAGAGATCGTGAAATTAATGGATTTCTCCACTAATCTCTAGAAGAATCCAGAGGTTCCTAAACTCGGCAATGTCACCAACTTGACTTTATTGCCAAGATTTCGCCAAATTCAAATTGTATCACCGTTATAACATAAGTGAGAGTGTTGTTTGTTAATATTACAATTTTAACATAAAATAAATACAATATAGAGTAATATAAATGCATTACACATTCAAACACAAATTATTTACTCTATTTACACAAAATTCGTAACACTACCCCTTCCTCAAAAACTGTTTACTCAGGGCAGTACAATCCCTGAGTGAGAGGCATCTATTTACAGACATAATCTACTCACATAATAATCAAATATAAACAAAATACTCAACAGCATATAAAAAGCAAATAAATTCAAAATACATGAAAAAAATACAAACATAAATTACAACACTAAAATAAAGCTAAGAAATTAGAAAAGAGATAATTTACATTATTTACAAAATAATTAGTGACCATGGTTTGAACTTAAGGATCTTATTCATCTTGGCCAAGGTAAGGGGCTAGCCTATTGTAATGTATTACCTTCAGTTTTGTGTGTGGTGATTTCTGTATCCAAACCACAACATCATTGTCTTTTTTGGACTTTGTAAGAACTTTTTCAGTTGGTCTGCAGCTTCAGAGAAAGTCGTTTTCGGTGTTTTGGATTCCATAACCACTTTTTGTCGCCTTCGTGGAAGTCGTGTTCGGTTGCTCTTGCATCATATCAGGTCTTCATCTTCTCTGAAGCCACTCCGATTCTTTCCCTAGCCAGATGATGCATTTCCTTCATCCGTGCAAGGGTGCATCTGGTGGCCGGCTGAACTAGAGATCTGCAGGCAGACAAAGATCACTTCCAAAGAGCATCTGGGATGGGGAATAGCCTGTGATCTTGTGAATGACACTCCTGTAGGTAAACTGGAAAAGAGGCAGTTTCTTGTCTCAGTCCTGTTGATTACTGGATACCAGGAGAGAGAAAGTGTTCAGGATGGTACGATTGAACCTCTTTACCATGCCGTCAGACTGAAGATGTAAAGCTGTTGTCCGTGTTTTGTTGATGCAGAGTATCTCACACAGTCTCTTGTAAACTGCAGAATCAAAGTTTTTGCTTTGATCAGAGTGCAGTTTTAAAGAATTTCATACCTTGAGATCCAGTGTTGAGCTAGAATCTCTTTAACAGTCGGTGCCTCTTGGTCGTGAATAGGATAGGCTTCAGGCCACTTTGTAAAGTAGTCCATGACAACCAGGATGCTGTTGTTGCCATCTGATGATCTTGGAAGTGGGCCTAGGACGTCAAAAGCTATTCGTTTGAAATGGGCTCCCACATTATACAGCTGCAGTCTTCCTCTAGTGCGTTTTCTCAGACCTTTACATGCAGCACATGTGCGACACCTCCTCGTTACTCTGCACATTGTTCCAATAGAAGTGCTCTCTGACTTTTTGTAGGGTCTTCAAAACACCAAAATGACCTCCAGTTGAACTGCCATGGAGTTCTTTGAGGACTGTTGAAACTCTTGTCTTTGGGAGTATTAATTACCATCTGAATGATTTTCCGTTGTCAGACTCCCATTTCCGATATAAAACACCATTTCTCACATGGAGAGAAACCCAAAGAGCCCAGTAACGCTTCGTTGTAGGATGGAAAGGGGCGATGTCTTGCTAGAGTCAACTGGGCTTTCCGTCAGATGACTCTTTGAATTCTATAATTGGTTTTGTTTCAGGATCAGCCAGTTGATCTTTTTGGATGTTCTCATCATTCCGCGGGTCCGGTTCCAATGTTGATGGCGGGGTAACTTGACAGACTACTGGTTCTTTTATGCCAGGTTTCTTTTCAACTCTCGAGCAGTGTTTATTGTTCTCCGATATTCTTGAAGGGATGTCTTCATTTCCCTTTGCTGATCTTTTCTGGTTTCTACACAATTTCTTAAATTCCATTACACTTGCACAGTGAGGATCTTCCTGATTTACTCGAGGGCAGTTACTTCTTAGATGCCCCGCTCCACCGCACCCTCAGCACTTGGTGCTGCGATATTCATGATTTGTTTGAGGGCAGCTACTTCTGAGGTGCCCCGCTCCACTGCACCCCCAGCACGTAATGCTATGACTCCTCCGTTTCTGGCATTGGGCCATTAAATCTTGAACTTCCTTTTTCAATTTCCTTATCTCCTTCATCCATGGGGATTCACGGGATGCATCTGTAGTCACTCTAACTCCTCTGATGGAATGGCAGTCTCTTGGCAGCCTCGAATTTCAGGGCATATAACAGGGCAGATTTTAGATCTTGAATATCTGCCATTCTTTTAACCCTCTGGATTTCTCCATCCCTCAGTCCGTCCACGAAATACTGCAGAGAAATTTTTTCTCGCACATTTGCTGGGTTGTCGGAGAAAACCAAGTTGGCGAGCCTTTCTATTTCGGAAGCCTACTCCTGCAAACTTTCTCTGGTTTTCTTGTGTGTTGTTTTCATTTGCAGGCATGCATATTCTTTGGAGTATTTCTGACCGCACTGAAGATCCAGAGCATTATAGGGGGAATTCAAGTTCAGAGGCTCTGTGTTGGGAAGAGTCTGCAGTATTTCAGCGGCTTCTTCTCTAAGGGATGCTGCTAGCTGACATGCTTTGACCCCTTCGGTCCATCCATTAGCTTCTTAAATTATAGAAAACTGAGTCTTAAATACCTCCCAGTTGGTGTTTCTGTCATAGGTGGACAGTTTCACTGGCACTGGAGAGGTAGTTGCAGGTACTTGAAAAGCAGACACAAGCTTGCTTTCATTATTCTTGTTTTCACAAGCTAGAAGCTTCTTTTCAAGATCTTTCACCTTGCTGGCTAAAATTTCCAGCCACTTCTTCAATTCTTTTTTCAACTTGCTCTTTAATTCTTTTTATTTCTTCTTTAATTTTCTTTTCAACTGCTCCGACTTTTCCCCCCACTTTCAAAGCTATTTTCTCTTCCACACTGTCAATTTTCTTTTCTAAAGTATTCCTCAGCTCTTCTTGGCCTTTCTTCATTCTGTTCTTTAACTCATTCTTTGTCTTTTCTTGGCTTCTCTGCATATCTTCCAGACCTTTCTGCATTTCTTGCTGGTCTTTTCTAATCTCTCCTTGGCCACTTTTCAAGGCATTGATTCCTTCCAATAGAGCCTTCAGGTGCTCATCCATCGCTGTTGTTATTGGCATAAAATCCCAACTTCTGATGCCAAACTGTTACGTTGATCAGGGTTTGAGGATTTTATGTAAATCAGTTACAAACAACAAGACAGTTTTTTAAGAGCGATGAGAATTTATTGTCGCAAAAACAATCCTTGAAGTACAGGATGCAGCAGCAATATTCACACAATCTCAGAAGGTCTTCACACCTTCAACAGCACTCAGATACATTTATCAGTATCTAAAATACACGTATGTGAAAGATTATTCACAAGAACAGCCGAGCTAATCACATTCAAGGTAATTTTGCTAATCTCTAGTCAAAACAATGCTGACTAATCGCTTGTTGAAACAAGACTGACTCATTGCATCAAGTATCGCTCTATTTATAGCCATGGTGAAAACTTCGAGAAAGATCTGCTTACATCATAGATTGTGAAATTAGTGGATTTCTCCACTAATTTCTAGAATGATCCAGAAGGTCCTGAACCTGCCAACTTGGCTCTATCGCCATGATTTTGCCAAATTCCTATTGAATCGCTATTATAACGTAAGAGATGGCATTGCTTGTGAATATTACAATTTCAACATAAAATAAATATAACATACAGTAATGTAAATGCATTACACATCCAAATACAAATTATTTACACTATTTACACAAAATTCGTAACAATATATATATATATAAATAGTATATATTCATATAGCATCATGAAATACCCTGCAAAGTGGGCAGGTAACAGCAAGTTTATATATATTAAGTAACATTATAATGAATATTTTTTTTAAAGAAAATTGTAGAATGAGTTCATTAGTGCATTAACTTTTAGAACAAACTAAAATGGAGGATATTCTGAAACAGAAATAAAATAACACAGGTATATTCAGAAAATTTCATCTGGTTCTCATACATATAATAATGTTTAAGAAAATTGTTTTTAACTGTAAATAACCAATATTTTAGAAGTTACTTTTGCTCTGATGTCTTTTTTTGGTGGAACTTTGAAAAACTTATCCTGAAATATATAAACAATGAATAACTGTATGAATTGAATTTTTTCCTTTTAAAAGTCAATTTATTTTTAATTATGTTTTTTACTCTTTCCTTTTATCTAAATTGTTATCCAACATTTCTTTTTTTCCTCCCCTTCATTTTAGATTACTCCAGAGCAGGCTCTTGCTGCTTTTGAAGCTAAGTTAGAAACAGAAGAATTGAATGCTTTCAGGGAAGAAGTAGAGAGAATTATTTTACTGCCTCAGCAAATTTACAAGTATGTTGTGCAATATATCAAAAAGAACTTTTTAAAAAAAGCTTAGGTAAAGTTTTGTTTTTCATGGTTATATAAATTTATGCATTTTCTCTCTTAATATTTTGAAACGTTTTTCTTTCCCTCCAGAGAGTTCGTTGCCCAGTGTTTTCATCCATTTTCTGCAACTTTGTGCAAGGAAGGAGTGTATAGAGAAGTTGAAAAAGAAGCCCAGGATCTTTTGGCTGCTCTTAGAGATCAAGTGGATCAGTATGATAAATCTTTTATTTTAGGAATTTCAATTTCTATTTTAAATCAGGGTCATCTGCCATCAATGGTGTGCACAGTTTACTTTTATGTGGGGTTTACTACTGCCTGCTATATAAAAAGGACTGTGTGCTTGTTAAATTTGTTTAGGCTGAAAATCCTTATATAAAGCTGTATGGAAGTTAAACTTCAGATATATCCTCATCACTTGATAAAGGTTCAAAACTATTAGGATCATCACTCCTTGATGTTGATTTGATTAGTAACATTAATAATCAATCAATCAAATCCACACCAACTTTTCCGTATGATACAAGCTTTATTCAATTAGATTTTTTTAAAGAGTAGTTCTCTATTTGTGTTTACATTATTGAAGCTTTTGATATGCTTGTTGAACAAAGTTGTTTATTCTCAGAGCTGTTTTAAACCTATAAATTTATTAAAGGCTATAGAAAGATTGGCTAATTTTGAATAGCAATGGAAATAATATCAAAATATCTTGTGCACTCCACTCTCATTTTGAATTTTATGAATTGCATGTTTAAATAGCATTTATAAGGCATTTTTTTCAAAGTTTCTTCCTTTTTGATTCATTAAAATGGAAATTATTCATTTGAATAAATTAATTTTTTCATATGTGTTAGTAAAAGGCAGATAATGTAACCGTACCAATTCTTAATAAAAAATAATTTTTAAAAGATACTATTTTAGTAATTTTAATGCATTTTGTATAAAATGTTTATTACAAAAAATAGCATTAAACAAATTGTGTCATTTTCTTTTTACTTTGTGTATATATTTCTTTGAAAAAAATTATGTTCCTTTCTTTCTTGTTTATAATAGTCGAAAGAAAGAGCTTCAGACAGGGCTGAGTGTAAATGTTAGGTCAAAAGTCAAGTTGACTGCTTCTGATTTACAGGTAAGTGAAATATCACAACTGTTTCAAATAGCTTACTTTATTTCTAAAAATTATGTATTAAGTATCCAAAAAAAAAATCATGAGTGCCCCTCACTTCAATTTATCCAACAACAAAAGCCCCTCTGATTTCATTGTAAAATTTTAGAAAACAGTTTCTGTTGGCTACAGGATGCTGAAATTATGTACATTAATTGAAGAGAATTTTATGATATGATAAGCTAAAATTTCTTTTCCCAAGATGGTGATAAAGTGGTAAGAGATTCCATCATTAATACCAGAGGAAATATCTATAATAAATCAATACAATTGTGGGCTTTTTCTGATGACATTGATATCATTGCTTGAACACCCACTGCACTAAGACAAGCCTTCTTATCTTTAGAGAAAGAGGCCCTCAGGATTGGACTGAAAATCAATGAGAGTAAGACTAAATACATGCCTTGTACTAAATCATCTTTTAACAATTCCCACTTTAAAATTGAAGAGTATACTTTTGAAGTTGTTGACAATATCATTTATTTAGGTTTTGAAATTAACAATAGAAACAATTGTACTTACTGAAATTCAAAAAAATTGTCTAAAAATCAATTCTATTAAAAGAAAAACAAAGGTTCTGTTGTACAAAAGTCTTTTAAGATCAATATTAACTTATGCTTGTGAAACTTGGTCCATGTCTCGAACAGATGAGAACAGGAGAAGTATCTATGTAAGGAAGATTTTAAAATTTATTTTTAGAGGAATTCAGGAAAATTGAACATGGTAAAGAAGGTCTAATTTTGAGCTCTATCACTCATTTAAAGAATCGGACAACATTAACTTCATCAAAGTACAGCAAATTAAAGGGACGAAGATCACACCACTAAAAAAGCCTTCAATGCCCAACCAATTGGCGCACGGAGAAAAGGCAGGCCAAATCTAAGATGGATTGATAGCCTGGGAAAAGATCTAGTTTTGAGAGCTAAAAATTTGAGAACACTGTCAGGAAGAAGGCTGGCCTGGAAAAGGTTTCTTGAGAAGGCCCTTTGCTGTCCAGCCACTGAAGAAGGAAGAAAGATGTTGATGGTTGGATTCAAAAATTTCACTAACAGCACGAAGCCATCAAGCATATCGTATGACAATTGTTCAAGTGGGTAGCCATGGAAATCATGTTATGAGGAGCATTTTCCTGATTTACTTTTCCTTTCATTGGAAACATTTATCTATGCAGCTCCTACCTCCACATTGTTACTGTACCATTTATGTTCATATTATTTTAGGAAGATCAAGCTATTTTTCCTCAGAACAAATCATTCTGCCCCTAGACCAGAGTTATCTCACATTGATTTGAGGAACAGGAATCAGTTTCAGTTGTTTTGATGGTTCCCTCAGTTACTCAGTCTCAACCCAGTCAAGTCTTTGTTCAACAAGGTTGAAAGGTTCATTAAAAGTTGAGAAACACTACTTCCTAATATGACTAAATTAAGAGCTGCCACTTTGTGTATGTATTATTTGACTGTGCTTCAGTAATTTGTAGCGAGTTGCAGAATGTTCCTTATATTTTTTAGTGTATTATCAAATGTAGTGTGTATGCACATATGTATGTGTATATAATCAATTATGTATTATCTTCATTACTAACAAACAATTATGACATCTATTAACCCCTTCAGGATGAACGTCACCTATCCATGCCTGCATGAAACACTGACAGCTGCCTAGCGTCATGTATATGAGCCATGCGCTTGGAAAATTTTTTAAGCTCAAATTTTTAGCAATAGATGGCGTTATATGTCTATAAGGTTTGAGATACATGTAGATCTGACCTTCATCTCAAAATGAGAGAAATATTGTTCACAAACATATGATTTTCGTTTTATAAGCATAAGGGGAAGGAAATGTTTGCAAATTGAATGCTTTATGACTGCTCTTCAAATAAACATGAAAATTCTTGTTTATAGTGAAGATGAGAGATTTATTTTCGCTAGAGCATTTGGTTTGGGCTTGCAGTGTAGTTTTTAATGGATAGTTTGATCTGGTAAACAAGTTTTTTTTTACTTTTACAAGGTCGAAGCATCAAAAAAGTTCAACTGAACTTGGAATAACAGAATGATGCAAAATTGGTTCTAAATTAGAATATGAAAGTAGTGATATTGACAAATAATATATTATGATTTTTCTGTTAATTTCGAATTTTATGATGATAATGATACTTCAGGCATCTGTATGCTGATTACATTGATTTAGGCTTAATTATATATATATACACAAAACAATCTGGCGAAAGTGGTACGAACACACATTTGCGTCCTTCGTCCTGAAAGAGTTAAAACAAATAAATTAAGAAAATTTATTATTTCAGACCATGAAAAATCCTGGAACTTAAAAAATAGTTTGTATGTGCAATACGTAAATTTTCTTCCCTTAGCCAACCCTTCATGTTGCTACTGTAGTACTGCAGAGATTTTTCCCAATCCATGTTTTGAAAAGATTGCAAATAAAAGAAGAGGACTTTTGGGACAAGAAAGGATTATCATTTAGAGATTGGCCTGGTAATGTCTGGACTCTTTCTGTATTCTTCAAAATATAGTCAGATATGTTTATCTTGGGAATTCATTGCCAATTACTGCTTCAATGTGGTTATTGTTATTTGTTAAAGGTTTTGCTGCTCAACTTTTTACTGAAGTATTTTCCATTGATATACTGACGCCTCTAGAAGACAATGATACACGATATCGCTTGGAAGTAAGTTTGCATATATATTCTTAATTTTATTTCTAGATCATTATAGATATAATCATGTAACCTTTAAAGTTAATTATAGCATTTTTCCTGCAATTAAATTAATGATTGTTATGTGAGTTTACTCATATGTGTAGTCTAAACATATATTGACAGCTTCATTCAATCATAATCCATTTCCTATCAATCTAGAAATCAGTATGTGAATTTCTGTCTTAGTATTGAGAAATGTCACTATTGAATGTAAAATATTTCACTCATTTTAAGAAAAGACATGTTTCACACTGTTAACAACCTTGAATTAGAAGGGACATGTAGACAAGCTGCCAAAATTGAAGGAAATATTAAAAAATATGCCATAACAGCCAAAATATTAAAACTGAATCAGTCAGCAAGTAGTTAAAATAACTCTTTTATGGTCTACCAGTATCAGAAAAATGCAATGCTTATCAGACTCAATGTTGACAAATACTGAAAGGAATTGAAAATTATATTAACAGTAGACAATTTTATCCAAAAAGCGATTTTCTACTTTTTGCTCAGAATAAGGCTTAAACAAAGATTTTCTTGTGAGGGGTCCATCCCATTTAGGCAAAAGAGGTTACCAAACATAGATGATATTGCATGAGAGAGACTGGATATTTTCACATGTAAATTTTAGAAATTATTCAAAATTCAACATTACTGAAGTCAGAAATTCAGAAACCTCGTACAAGCCTGTACTAAATATCTTGTGACTATATTTATTATTTCAATTCCATACTGGGGTATACTGAGACCAATCACAGAATTTGCTGTTTTAACTATATCTAGTAGTGATTTGACTTTTTTTTCCTATCTTCACAGGCTCATGGTGTAAATCTCTCTCGCTACACTGAAATGTTACAATCTGTTTCTTTACAGCCTAATGTGGACTTCAGCAATGTTATCCACATACCTAAAGGTGAGGGGAAAAACATTATTTGCAAGTTGGATTAAAACATTATGAACAAAACTAAATTTTGACTGTTATGTTTTAGGAAAAATACATGTTCATTCTCCTTATCTGGATTTGAGCACTTTTAATCCCATGAATAACACTGTTTCTACAGCCAAAAAAAAGGAAACAAAAAAGTAAGTGGATGTTTTGCTTGAATTCCATTTGTTTATGATTTTCCAAACAGTAGTTTAGGAATCTATACATATATCATTTCATTCTGCAATTTCAGGCAGCAGTTGTATCCTTGGAGAAAAAAGCACAAAGTTAGCCACCCTGAAAAAATTCTTATCCCTTTACCTCTTCCTCATCCTGTGCAGATTGCTGTCATCATCTTTAATAGAGAAAATGAAGATCCCATCCCTATAGAGTCAGAACTTTGTCAAGATATCTTAAAGGTACAAAGTTTAAATTTCTCTATGGATAAATGAAATTTTTAAAACTGTTTATGAAAATATTTCATTGTTTTTCATAAATTCCGAAAAATAAAATAATCTTAATTATTCTTTAAAACTTTAAAAAAATTCACTTTCAGGTTTTTAGAATTTTTTAAAAATTCTTCTAGTATGTTTATGATCTGTTTAACTTTTATATTGATTAGCAACTATGCTTACAATCATAATAATCTTTTCAGCCACTACTTTTTTTTATTAACCTACTGTAACATTTGTACTTAAATTTCTCTTTTAAAATTAATATCCTTGAAAAGCTTGTACTGTATTGAAATAAAACCTACAAATATGAAATTACATATTTTTGAATCTATGTGTGAATGAGTTATTGTAATGTTAGCCAAAACAGGTACCCAGAAAAATATATTAGAACTATAGAATCAAATGGAACAAGTTTTGTAAAGTAATTGCAGTATCACCATTTTTTAATTTTTCAAATAATTTCTTTTTGATTTGACCTCTTTCTATGTATGCACATGCTTATTTTTTAAATATATATATATATTGTCACACACAAAATGTTATTTAGATCTGTACTTAAATATGCATTATTTCAATCTATTTTATTTTAAAATCTTTCTTTACCTTGCTCTTTTACTAAGTTTTTTATATCTTGGCTGTATTATTAAAAAGTATACAACCATAAACCTTGTTTCTTTTCATTTTTTTAAAAATAAGAATAGGACAAAAAAGTAATTATTGAATGAATATTACAGGCTATAGCTGATGGTTCCAAAAGTGCAGCTATTCTGATGTATGAATATGAAGATAGTCCTGCTGATGGCCAGAGTGTTGCAACCACTGCAGATGAGTACAGAGCAGTAACCTCTGATTTAGAGACCATGGCATCAGAGGACCGTTTTAGCCGCTCCAGCCTGAGTCGCAGCCAACAACTGAGTACAGGGGACAGCATTGCTGTTAATCTGGCATCCACAGAGGATGTCACTCTGGAGCCTGAGGATCAAAAAGTGACGTACAGTCACAGCTCATACAGCACAACTGTGTAAAAGAGGAAAGCTGCCCTCTCTGTTCATTATTCTAGTTAAATTCATCTGTTATTGCAATGACTCATCTGGGAGAGTACAATCCCTGGCACAAAGAGAGAGAAACATTGCTGCATAAATACTGCCAAAAGAAATATAATTTGCTCCCTGTGCTTGTGAATGGAATGTTTTGTGTATTTATTTAAAATTTTTATGTGGCAATTTTTAAATGATGAATGAGATGACTCAAGTTGTTAGGTAGAAAAGTTGGCATAATTTCTGTACATTTATAGAATTTAGTTGTCTGTCATGCTACTCTGAATTTTTATTGTGGATTAAACATGCACCCAGTTATATCAGAATATGAAGGTGCCCTAGCTCAATTGCTTATGACTTTTAAATATAGATTGCATATTTTAAAGGGATTTATTCATAACTATACTGTTGGTGTTAAACTATTTACCTCTTTTGGTGTCAAATGAGCAATCTTATTTTGTAGAATTTTTAATACTATTTCTTTTACCCAGAACTATTCTTTTTCTCTCCTTAGTACTTTTTAATAATAATTTATCTTCAAAATGTTGATATTTCTTTGAAATGTATTTTCAGAGATTTTTAGTTGAAAAATTAAAATCAATTAGAAGTTTACAGATTTAAAAATAGTTACAGATATAAAACAAGCATATTTAAAATTTTACTTAATTGGAGAAGTTGCATTTTAGCAAAATAGAGTTCATGAAGAGTAAATTTTTTTTTCTTTAAGGAAATAAAGTTCCTTTTCATGAAATTTGTCTTTAAAGAAATCATCCCCCCCCCATTAAATTATATATATTTTTTGTTTGTGTATAGTAAAATAATTACACATAATTATTTGAGGTATGTATTTAGCTTGATGGAAACATTGGTATTCCAAATGTGCAATTACAAGTTGTTTCTTTATTATTGTTATATTGTTAATTTTTTTTGTTTTTTCTCTTCAAAAAATATTTTGAAGAATATACATTTGCTGAATACATTTTTAATACAATTATTTCTTTTATATTATCAGAACTGTAAGAGTTTTTATTTTCTAAAGAAAATTGTATTTGCATTGTTTTGATAATTTATTTTATTTTATTTATTTATTATTATTATTATTTTGTTGATTATTTTTTATGTATTGCTTTAAAGAAAGACTTATGCATCTCAGTTTATTAGCAATTTTAATCTAGTTGATTTTTTTTATTTCTGTATTTATCAAAGTTGTTTATGCATTTAATGACTGGTGATAGTAATGTATATTTCTTGTGTGTGTAGTGCATTATGCTACAAGAATAATTTGTAAATATAAGTGTGTATAACTCTTATTAAATATAGCAGAAGCTGGTCTTCAAAGATTTCAAATTTATAACATTTGTTTATTTTTAATTTATATATCTTTTATTTGTTTTCCTAGGATTGTTTAATTTTCTATTATACAATGAGGTTGCAGCATTTGATAGAGCTTATATGAATAACACTTATATGCTGTATTTGTCGTAGAATCAAATGACTAGTTTATATATATATTATTTAAAATAAATTTGATGAATTATCTCATCCTCAGTGATTATATAGTATATATATTTTTAGCTTGAAATAAGCAGTAGCTTTACTGTTCATCATTTGCAACCATTGATTTCATTAAATTAGCCTTTACAAGGCAGATGATTCATATTTCATCTGAAAGGAATAGTTTCTTAAGGTATGGGCTTGGTTCAAAAATCAACCGGGAAGTTCCTTCCCTTTTTTAATTGCTTTCGGAACACCATAATCAGTCAAAACCATAACATCACTTGACCAAACTCTTTTTTTTCTTCTTTATTTACAGGCAAGGGGGTTATGAATTTTTTTAAAATTTCTGAACTGTAAAATTACCCTCAGTTAAACTGATGAACAGCATGCATTCTTGTTTCTAATTTTAATGACACATGGTAGTGTCAATCATTAACAAAAATGGAGGCATAGTCCAAACTCCTGTCCCGAAAAGCAATTTCTTTTCAAAATCAGCCATCTTCTTAAGAAATTGTATTCTTAAATTATATGGCAGTGGAGAGTATAATTTACATGCTTAAAAATAAATTTTAGTAAAAAACTAATGCTTTATAGAATTTTAAATTTTTTTTTCTTTTTTCAATATGTATATATACTCTGTCTATTATGTATCAAAATGCATTGCATTATTTATGATAGAGCATAAGAAATCACATAAATTCCAATTCCTGTCTATTCCACTCATTGTTGACTTCCATCATGTAGAAATAGGTTGGATCAAACTGTGTTTGATATATTTATGTATAGTGATTAAAAGGAAATTCAATAATGCCTTTAGTTTTGTTATTTTAAAAAAATTTCAATATTTTAAAATTATACCATTGAAGTGTTGTTAATTTAATTAAAATTAGTATAAAAATAGTGACTTAATTTAATTGAAGTTTATTATTTCTGATAATGAACTGAATATTTTAATTGTGCTTCTATTTCGTTGTGATTTTTAATCTTGCATTGATATCTGGAGATTTTACATTAAAAAAGTTATTTATCAGTTATTGTAAAATCTGGCATATAACATGCACCTATACTTTCAAGCTGCAATTTTTAAAATTTTTAAGTATATTTGTTGTATAACACACACCCACTTTTTTAGGAAGAAACCTGAAATGTATTCGTACCCAATACTCTTCTGTTTTGAAGTAATTTTTTTGAGGTATTATTCCAAGCTTTAGAAAAAAAATGGCATACATCTAAAACTACAAAACTTTAAAATCACTTCTTTCAAATAAACAGTATTTTGATACATATAGAAATCTAACTTTTTTCTATGCTCTTTTTTTTATTTTTAAAGCTCTCATTTTTATACCCAGTGTATAACGCACACCCATAGATTTCGATCTTATTGTTTGTGATCAAAGTGTGTGTTCTATGCTGGATTTTGCAGTATATTTTATTCTTCATAAAGTTAGCTACAAACTTTGCATTGTTATTAGTGAGGGTTCTCCTCGACTTCTTTTGATATTTAAATGATTATTTAAAAAAAAGGAAGTTAATGGTATCTTAGTAATTTTGTTCTTTTGTATACTCATGATTGTTTTTCTATGCAAATGAACAATTTACAATTTTTTTTTACAATGTACTTATGTAAAAAAAAATGAGATTTAAAAAACTAACTTTTGTTATAGGTAAATTTTATTAGCTTTTTATTAATTTTGGATTCTATCAGATTTATTTTATGTTGTATAATTTTTTTTGTTGTATTTTTATTTGGTTGTGAATTTTTCTGCCATGAAGTTTCATTCTGAATGTGTGTGTGCATACTTATTAAATTTTTATAAGTGATAAACATCAAAATAAAGATATTATCATTAATCTCTATATCCTGAAGTTCAGTTTCTGAATTTTATACTCTATACGAGACTAAATTTTGAGACTTTTAAGAATAAATGTGTGCATATTTTTTTAGAATTTAAATTTAGATATCTTTGTAGCATTAATATAATTGTTAGGTAATGTTACTCAGGGAATTTTAATTGCATTTTTTAAGCATGACATGAATATTTAAAATATTTGAGTATTTTTAGTAGCATTATAGTTTTTGTTAGTTACATTTAAGATCAAAATGTTGTTCTTAATAAAGTTATATTAAGCTTTAGAAAAAAAATCCATTATTTTATTTAAATCAGTATAGTTTGAAAAACTTTAAGTGCGACAAATGCTGTATTAGAATTTGACACTTCAGTTAGGTTATAGATTTGATAGATTTTTGACATAATGATTTAAAATTCTACTTTATTTTTAGATTTTATACTTTTGTATGGATCTAATAGACACTGTGCTCTTTATTATTGAAAACTTTTTTAAAAAGGAAATAAAAACTATGTTTTGTAATAAATTATTATAACGTATTTTTAGTTTTTATGGAAGAATTTATTTGGATATTTCTGTATTTTTCCCTTCAGGTTAATTGAAGGATAAAGTAAAGAATGAAATAGTTATGCACACATGCAAATAAATGAAATGAGTCTGCTTGTAGCTTCTTCATTGTGTATATAATTTATTTCAGAAGAATTTACTGTTAATGTTTTATAATTACATTATTCTGCTTAAAACAAGAATATTTAACTTTTAACTGTATGAGTTTAGCAATATAACTTAAATATTTTTTTAAATATAAATTCACATATATTAATTAATTCTTAACTTGTAAGACTTCTCAAAGGATTTTCTAAAAAAAACTTTTAAAGTTATTTTGAAATTTATACATATTCAGTATATATTGGTATCTTTATACATATTATATATAAATTCAGTATAAAATGTTGGTGAAGCCCAGTGGCTGAATGGTTAGTGCATCGCGCTTCCACACCACAGGTCCGAGGTTCAAACGCCGGGCTGGGCAAGGTTGACTCAGCCTTTCATCCCATCAGTGGGTCGATAAAATGAGAACCAAGCTTACTTGGGGACCAAACACTGGGGGTTTCGCTTCAGGCTGACCACCTGATCGGAACATCCGCTCATGCACCCCAGCGCCCAATGGTCACGTATACTGAGATGGGCACAGTAGGCCTTGGCCCTCATGGGCTGTTGCGCCACTGAGTTTGAGTTTTAAAATGTGGGTATGAACTTCGCCTGTATGTTTTCATCCTACTTTTGTGTTGCATTAATTGTTCTGATTCAGTCATTCTTGAGTTTAGTATTTGTTTATAGTTATGTACAAATTTTTTCACCTTACTCTCCATTTATATAAATATATGTTCAAATATTTTTGAAAAATATTGTTAACTGTAGATACTGTTGGAGAAAAGTTGACAGACATCATTGATGTGTAATAAAATCTCGAAAACGGCTGAGTAACCATAAGTTTATTGGAAATATTTTCAAAAATTAAAATATTAATTTTAAGATTATATTAAATTTTTTTTATTTTTTAAACTTAAAATTTCTGATTCTTGAAAAAAAATTTATTAGACAAATACTAAATTATTATTGAGAGAAATTTTTCTACTTTCCAGTATAGATAATTTATTCTATATAAGGATTGTATTTGTGTGGAGATATTGTTGATATTCTCTTTTACATTTTACTGTTTACCAAACTTGAAATGAACAATTTACTAACCTCAACAAGGGGTAATGCTATTTTAATTGTATCTGTAATAAAAAATAAAAAATGTGCATCTACTTTTTAAAAAAAAGAAGAAAAAAACTATGTGTTTACTTTTGCAGAAATATACTTTGCTGATTATTTTAAAAATGATCTATTATTTCATTCTTTTTAAACTTTCATTTTTTTCCCTATATTATTTTTTTTATTTTTTAACTATTGAATACTATTATAAATATATTGATTAAAATTTAAGTGGCATTTTTTTAAAAAATAAATTTTTAGTTGTGTACATATATACAAATAAAAATACATGGTTTTGAGCCAAAAAACCCCCATTAAAATGAGATTTTTTAAAAATGCATTTGTGTAGTTTTACATTTATTTTAAAATAAATTAATTCCTTTCTAATTTTTTAAATTAAAATTACCCTTATAAGAATTATATTTGTAATAACTATTTTCCATCAAAATTCAAAGAATATTTAGAATTATAAAGCTTCGCATATAAATTTATATTTATTCTTTTTTTTTCCCTCTGTGCATTTTAAATTGATATAAAAAAACATTCATTTTATTAATATAATTTTTTGTATGGATTTTTGATGACATTTTTGTAAAACAAATAATAGTTTAAATTTTTTTAATTACATTTTTCTGTATTATGTATTTTAACTTAAATTTTTTCATTGAAAATGTTGATAAGTTTGTAAATTTTTTTCACATTTGTTTTTAGCAATTTACATTAAATTGTATCTTTTTTACTTTATGTGAAAAATATTGGTTGATGGTGTTTATATTTTTTAAAAAAAATGTTGCTTTCACATGTATTCATTGACTTTTTATCTCCTACTTTTTGAATTTTTAATCATATAGAATATCACTTTTTCATTGACAAGAGCAAAGGATCTGTCTTGTGTATCAACTCTAATGATATCTTTTTCACTGGAGATGAAGCAAAAACCAATATTTTAACTTCTTGAGAGATAAGCTATATTTGATATGTGCTTAAAACGCTTGATGCATATGTAGAAATAACATACGTTATTCGAGTTACTTACATTTGTTCTATGCTTTACTGAGCAATACATATAGAAAATTGCAATAAGTTACCCTATCAAAGTGGCACAATTTTTTTTGTAGCTGAAACTCCGAAAATGTTTTCGTGCACATTCTTTCGAATAGCACGAATGTTAAAAAAAGTAATTGATATTGTTGTTAAAACATTTAACATTTCTTAATTGCTTTCTGCTGGACCTGATTATATAAAGGAATTATAGAAGATTCATGTATATTCTTTTAAACATATATACATATATAAGTATAATTTTTTAAAATCGCTTTGAGATAACATGCGCAATGAAATTGAAGAAATTAGATAAAAATTTAGTTTCCTTTGTCAAATTATGCACCATTTTAGAAAAAACTCAATGTTGAAAAGCCAAGGCACTGAAGAGAGAATCTGTATGTTTTCTATAAGGAAGCTCATTTATTCTGATCATCATTTACTCTTATATTAATCCTTAAGCTGTATTGACATTTCTTGTGCATGTCGTGTAAAATTCATACTCATTGCTGGGAATTTATGTAAAATATTGCATTAATAGCTTCTCAGTGTGTTCTAGTTGTAAAAATCATCTAAAAATAAAAGTACTATATATATATTACTGAAAAATATGTGTTATTTTAAGTCATTTTTTCAAAATTGTGTTTTGTGTTGAATGCATTCCATGACTGAAGCATTGGTGATACAATCAGCACTATCATTTTTATAATTCAATGGGCTAAGTTCATGTGAAGCTCAGTGGTAGCGTACCGCACTTCACAGGTCCGGGGTTCAAATTCCGGGCTGGGCAAGGTCTCTCAGCCTTTCATCCCTTCCTTTCCATCCCTTCAGTGGGGTGGATAAATGAGTGCCAAGTTTGCTTGGAAACTAAACACTGGGGGCATCGCGCGTCAGACTAACCACCTGATCATCGGAATATCTGCCCATGCACCTCCGTGCCCAAGGTCATGAAAACTGAGATGGCCCTCATGCGCCACTGAGTTTAGTTCTATTCATGAATTAGTCACATGAAGGCAACTAAATGTTCACCATTGAATTCATAATTGACATTGAACTTGTTTTTGTTGTTCCATTTGAAAAATTAAATTAAAGTTTCAAATTTTATAACTGGGTAGAGGTGTTGTAAATTTTAAAGAAAAAAATGGTTACATTATTCGTGTACTTTTGAATCTAGTTTATTTTGCTATTGTTGTGGACAAATGTGTACTTTCTAAAACAAAATTTCTGCACAGAAAGAGAAGTTAATTACAGCAAAGTGCATGAACTGATTGTATTTGTTCTATGACGTCACATGATTTTTAGCCTATTGTAAGTTATGCATAGAGTATGCTGACAAAACATCTACAGCAGTGATTCCCAAAGTGGTCTATATAGATCCCCAGGGGTCTATGACGACCTCCAAGGGGTCTACGTCAGCCAAAAATTAATTTGGGGGTCTCATTAAACTAGATCGTGACCTAAATTTTAAAGGAAAACTTATAATCAAGTGGAAACCAAATTTTACCTATTTAGCAGATTTATTAACTAAATTTAATGATGTTAATTTGCATTTACAAAGCATAAATTTTATTAAAACAAGAACCCTTTCAGCTTTTCTTTCCTGATTTAAGCTAAAGAAGTACATACTGGAGGTCCCGAATTTTCTAAATTTGTCACAGACAATCTGTCAGAACGTTTTAACCTACACTCAACATTTAAATGCCTTTTATTCAGATTTTGATATCCAGGTTTGAGAATGCTTTGACTATGGCAATACCACAGTAGGCAGTGGATTCATATGGCCACATTAAAAAAAAAATGTCACATTACGATAGGAACTAATAAGCACTAACGAAGATCTTAAAGTTTAGAAATGGATGCCAGCAATTTTGACTTTAAAAAGTCAAACCTGTTATTTGTCCCGACTTATGGAATATTGTGAGGAAGTGTTTCTTTGCGTTTCCTAGAATGAAGGAGTTTCAGCGCGGTTGCCTACGGCTGCGGTGGCCGAATGGTCTAGGCCTCGGATCGTGGCTAACGTGTCATGAGTTCGATCCCAGTACCACTGAAAACCCGCCGTGTAGGGGAGCGATGCACGTTAAATCTGTCGAGAGCTCAAACGTCCTCCCGTTGGTGTGGTGTGGTACTTAGGAGAGGGGGTGCCAGCTCAGGTGTCGTCCGCATCCCTTGACCATGGCTCAAAATTACGCGGACCGTCGCCAAAAAGCCCTCGTGTTGCTAATCAGTACGACGTTAATATTCTCTCACTCACTCAGCGCGGTTGCCATTCTCGAAAAAAGAAAAAAAAACCAGTATACTACTATAACAGAGGGGAGATTTAAAATTAAACCAGATAAAATTGATACCAAATGTTTAAAATTTGATATTGTAGTGCTAGAGATTGATCTCTCCCATTAAAATAATTTGTTTGTTGTTTAGTTAGTTTATTTAACAGTTTTATTTATTAATTAAGTAACATATGATTTTTAAATTCTAAACACTACACTTCATCACAGTTAGAAATTTTAATTCTTTTAAAGTAAGGGTAGTAGTACCAGCTGTTAAAAAGACATTTAAATTGATAAATTTGCAAAATTCAATATTAATTAAGCAGGGGTCTACCCCTAGCCGAAAAACATGGCAAGGGGTCTATGAGACAAAAAAGTTTGGGGACCTATGATCTACAGTATACTCTCGATTATCCGGGTTTTTCGCCGGGATGGGGTCTCACAAACAATAATCCGAAAACATTTTACTAAAGAAAAAATTAACACTTAACAAAATTACTCACATATTTGCTAATTAGGAATTTTCCTTTTAACATTTACTACCTAAAAAAATTTTTGTAACGCGACTTTGCTTCTGTTTGTTCATGGTAATTCGTAAAATATCCGTAGATCGACAAATATTTTACGAACAGTAGTAATCAAATCCTTTGTCTAATCAAGTTTCCTCAGACTGTAGAGCAGCAGATTGAGAAATTGTACTTCCCTTATTTAGTACATCTTCTACATTGGCACTGTTACCATTATTAACACATTTTCAAAATTTTCGAGACCTTTGAATAATTTTGCTTGTTTAAGAATACAATTTTATTGGATATCCGAAGGAGATTGTTTATCAAGTGTTCTTCGCGATCGTGAATACGTAGACGATTTTACTTTTGACCATGCTACGGATATTTCATGTACTGCATCCAATAACGAATATTGCTTCCAAAAAATGTGGCTAGTGTTATCAAATTTTTTAAAAGTAAAAAAAAAAATCAAATTTTTTTGTCATTATTGACACTACATCTCGATGCATAGGCTGTATCACTGCTGTTACATTTAGGGGGAATTTATTTTAAATTAATGAGAATCCATTATCAGATGCTTGCAAACTTTCATTTGGATGTAAAGGGGCATTGTCTTAAAAAAAGTATTGCTTTTTGGAGTAAGGAGCTTGTGGTTCCTGACTTCAGGTATAAAAAGTTCATGGAACCATCGGAGAAAAATGTTTCTTGTCATCCATGCACCCCTCCCCCTTTTTGACTGACCCCAGTAGATTTTTTGTTTGTTTTTCCACACCCTTAAACGAGCGAGGTTTTATCACCTTTCAGATCATTA
Source organism: Trichonephila clavata (assembly GCA_019973975.1). Classification (NCBI taxonomy): domain Eukaryota; kingdom Metazoa; phylum Arthropoda; class Arachnida; order Araneae; family Nephilidae; genus Trichonephila; species Trichonephila clavata. The sequence continues at coordinate 58,253 of BMAO01019483.1, forward strand.
CAGCTTCATTTTATGGTCACCTGAAGCATTTCCATAACTCTTAATAATAATGAGCTCTTTTGACGATTTACGGCCTGGATTCCCTTGAAGCATTTTTATTGGGAGATATTTCCAATAGAATCCTGTTTTATCGATATTATAAATATGATCGGGAGTCAAATTTTTTCCCGTCAATAAATTCTTTGCACAAAACGAATGTGCATAAGTCATACCCGTATTAGGTCGCTCTCCTTCCAGTGTGTTGCTTGAGTCGACCGAATGAAGAATTAAAAACTTTCACAATCCTAGAATTTCCATAAAACTCTAGGATTAAAAGTTTATCTCTTTTTCACGGAACGCATGGCGTTACGACTGTCATGTGTAGATGACGCTGGTAGTCATCTTTTTTGTTACCATTATTGCTACAGAAGTTAGCCATGGAGCGCGATGTACCAACCGTTGCGCAATAAATCATTTCTTAATACAGTCTACTTGTCGTAGTCAATTTTGAGGCAAACCCGGCATTTACTGAAGATATATGTGGTCACATTTTTTAGAAGGCGCTTCTGCTGTCAGTTATAAGGAGAGGTTAAAAGCTTAGTAATATACAATAAAATGCAGTATGTTAGTAAAATAGGTTGTTTGTACGCTAGTTAAAATAAACTATATTCATCATTAATAACTTCTCCATGTAAAAAAATGCCCTGGGCTTAGATCTCGTTAATAATTTATGTCAATGTTAAAGAGAGCTTTCAATAAACTTTGTTCCTCTCAAATTTCTCGGCTGGAATCCTTTACACAATTTGTGTATCTGATAATAAGACATTTTAAGTAAAATTTACATAAAAATAAACATTAAGTTACTTTTATAAAAGTACTATAGACAAACATTTTATAAACTTTTATTTTATTAGGTTTCAATTACATAGGAACTTTTTTGCTCAATAAATAGAACACAATCTGTTTCAAAATTTATTTGTTTTTACATCTTGATTGTACACAATGTAGTAAATATTGGCACGTAAATAAATATTTTATCGACAACTTCTGGTTACATTTAGGTACTTAATTTCTATTGGCTCCCGCCGATTTTACTCATCAGCTCGTACGATATCCCGGATATCATTGTTTCGGCATTTTTTCAACCACTCTTCTGTGCATCGTTTGTGATGTGGATCGAAAGCTGTGCCTTTGGGGCACTTTTTAACAGTACCTTTCCAGTTGACGCAATGGAGGTATGATCTACAGTGCAAGGGTACAGGAAGACGATCGTTTTCCTTTGAGCATTTCGATTCACCTGAAATGTATCAAAATAATATTTTATATTAACATTAGTCGAAAAATATTTTCAATGACATGATACCATTTAATATCCTGCCTCTGTTGCTGTTATTCTGCTTAGTTCTAACGCGTAGAGTAGGAAAATGTTTCTTACGTCGGATTTCTTGCTAAGCACTCGTTCGTCACAATTATTTTTTTGTCAAATGACGAAAATTAAACCAGCTATCAGGTGCACTTGTTCAGCAGAACCCCAAAAGGCCAAGATTGGAGAGAGATCTAATTGTCAAGGAAAGTATCTTGTGAGCACTAAGACTAGATAGTTACAAGAGCGGTTAATAAGGCCTGCCGAAATCAGGGTCAATTCATCTTCAAAGGAAAATGAACACCATGGAGTAGGGAATATCGCCGCTTTCGTGGTCATGAGAATAGGGTGAAACAAAAGTCTTGCCCTGATTTTAAAAATTCGTTTTTCAAAATAGCCTTTATAACATAATACTGCAGCACATTTGTATCTTTGGATAGGTAATTTTTTAAAAAAAATTCTTATGTGCTGTAGCTGACACCGAATCTCTTTCTAGAGTGACTCAGGGCAACATTTGTAAGGAAGATATTTTTGGCCAAAATGGCGTCGATTCAAGGGAAAGCCCAATGTTTGGTTTCACGAAACGAAATCGCTTATTAACTTTCAGCGTAAATTTCGACTTTTTGTGCAAAATCAGTAAAGCAATGGTATGAAATGTTCAAAGAAACAGCCAGCGTTGAGGATCTTCCCAGAAGTGGCAGGTCTAGCGAGAGGGAAGTAATTGTTGAACATGTTCGACAGTCGTTTCAGCGGAGTCATATACTAAATCAGCTTGTAGAGCATCACGAACTTCAAATATCGCAAACTATAGTTTGGTAAGAATTCTGTATAAAAGACGTAGGTTGCATGCTTATAAAGTGCAAGAAATGGCAAAGAACACTTGGCTGGAACTGGAATGCCGCTCACACAGACGTCCTCGAATTTCCAAGGGGGACACTTAGATAAATGGTCTTATAAAAAATACATAATAGTACAAACAAACATGAGTCTAATTAGGATAGTTTGAGCACACTAAATATTTATAATCAGGGCAAAATTTTGGGTTCACACTCTATTACTTAAATCCGGGGTGAGCATTAAGTCGATCGCGATCGACCGGTGGACCACCAAGACAATTTGGAGTGACCGCCTAAGATTAGCCGTTTCTACTTGTATACCGAAATATTCAAAATTGGCTGACAGTACGCAGACTAAGTCTTCTACTGATTATAATTACGAGTACTAACTTTAGATGAAAATGTTTTATTTTTTAATGTAGTTTGAATTGGGGGATAATAAATGGACCATTAGATAATATTATATTTCTGGCTATTATTATTATGTTTGTAAAACGCGTTTTCAAAAAAGTGAGGTGGCCGCGGTAGCCAAGTGGTCTAGGGATCGGATCGTGGCTAGAATCTCATTTCGATCCAAGTACCACTGAAGACCCGCCGTTGAGGGGAGCGATGGTCGTAAAAACTGTCGAGAGCTCAAACGTCCTCCCGTTGGTGTGGTGTGGTAGTTAGGAGAGGGGGTTCCAGCTCAGGTGTCATCCGCGTCACTTGACCATGGTTCAGAATTACGCGGACCGTCCCCAAAAGCCCTCGTGTAGCTGAACAGTGGGACGTTAATATTCACTCATTCAAAAAAGTGAGCTTTTCATTTTATTTACGTAGGAAAGTACGCGCGTATTCCGTATTTATTATTAAGTAATAAATATAAAATGTATGTAATAAATATTGTTGAATTTTTCCGTACCTTACCACACCTATGACCCTGGGCAGAGGCGGTCTTGTAAATTTTTCAAAGGGGGCGTGGTGGTTCCGGGTCGAATGTCTACCATTCTCATATACTACCTCAATACGCTGGCAAACATATATATATATATATATTCATTTTGTAGATTGTTGGGAATAAAGAACAGTAAGAAATAAATTACTGAATAAAAAGCATTAATTAATAAAAAATATTAATAACAAATACTTAATTAAATTTTACGTACTATATACATGGGATTATAATCGATTGAAAAAAATCATGGAGCATGGAGGAGGTTCCGGACCCACGAACCTTCCCCCCTCCCTTTCTGTGGGCCACTGATACTGGGTGGACCGCAACACCTTGAAAAAATTAGAAGTAGCCCGTACCCTGGAAAAGTCTGCCCACCCCTGACTTAAATGGTTGTGGAGCTTCTGTTTGTTGTGCTGCGTAGCGAAAGTAAGTCTACTTTGTCTTCCACCGCTATCCGGGAGAACACATTTTCGCTGGATTCAGTTCAAAGTGGTAATCATCAATGAGAGTTTCAGTCAGTGAGATGCCAGGTCGAACAAGCGTGGTACTACTGAAAACACAATTGTCGAGATGCACAAATGCCGTGAACTCAGATTATCAATGGCTCTAAGGATCGCTAGTGTTGTTGAAAGACAATCCGTTGAATAGACTTTACGTAATATATTGCATTCACTCTTTTGTGTGTGTGGGGGGGGGGAGGGCTCTAAGAATTTCATTTGTTTTTTTAGAAAGTGCTAACATGACAACTATGTTGCAGTTTATCTGCCTCCTTTTTAAACTTCTGAACAAATCCAAACATTAGAAAAGAAGACGAAGTTTTCTATACACTCAAGAGCCAAATCATTATGACCAACCTTACATTTTGCAATAAACTCGCCTGGATGACGTGAATGCACGTGATCAGGTGGAAGTGGTATTTAACTGCTGCTGGAGAGTCTGAAGAATCATTCTTTCACTTACTTCTGTGTGTGATGGGAAAGGCTGCGTATCTAAGCGACTTTGATAGAGAGCAGATTGTAATGGCTCGAAGGCTCGGAACAAGTATTTCCGAAACTGCACGACTCGTGGGATGTTCGCGATCTACAGTTGTTAGTACTTATGCAAAGTGAATGAATGACGGTAAAACCAGCAGTAGACGACATGGTGTTGGACGTCCACACACTATCAAAGAAAAAGGTCATCGGAGACTGTCTCGCATTGTGAGCAATGTTAGTGGCCATGGTGAAGACAGATAGTGGCTCAGCTGACAGCCCAATACAATGCAGGGACAAGTAGAATAGTATCGGAGCACACTATTCAGTGGACACTTGGATATGGGGCTACGCAGCAAACGTCCCACTCGTGTGCTATTGGTGACCAAGCGTCATCGCCAATTGCGCCTGCGCTGGGCCCGGGAACATCGTGACTGGTCCATGGATCAATGGGAGAGAGTTGCCTGGTCAGATGAATCACGGTTTGTCCTTCACCACGCCCATGGCCGTGTCAGTATACGCCGTCTTCCAGACGAACAGTTGCTCCTTCGATGTACAGTAGGTCCTACACAGGCCGGTGGTGGTGGTATTATGCTTTGAGGGACGTTCTCTTGGGCGTCTCTGGTACCCTTGGTTGTGGTAGAGCAGACCATGAATGCTACAGGGTATCTGAACATCATTGCAGACCAGTTGCACCCTTACATGACCTCTGTTTTTCCAGCTGGAAATGGAATGTTCCAACAAGACAACGTCCTGTATCATAAGGCTAAAATTGCGTTGGAGTCGTTCCAGGAACATGATGCTGAATTCCAGTTAATGTCCTGGCCGCCTAACTCACCGGATCTCAATCCGATAGAAAACATTTGGGATGTCATGGGACGGCAGCTCAGAGTTCAAAGACCACCAATTCACAATATCTCGGATTTGTGTGACCGTTACTTAAGCATCTGATACAATCTGTCTCCGGCCATCTACCAAGGACTTGTGGCATCCATGCCAAGGTGGGTTGAAGCTGTGTTGCGCGCCAAAGGTGGGCCAACTCGTTTTTGAAAGGTGGTCATAATGTTTTGGCTCTTGAGTGTAGTTTATAACTTTTTACTGTCTGTCTCTATACACATTTTTAGAGAAATGTAGAAAAAAACGAGTAAGGCTATTGAAGTCCATAAAAAAGTGAAATAAGGTTACTTGAGTGGTGGGGACAAACATCTCCTTCGACGCAAGCACCGTTTATTTCGTTGTACACATGGTGCTCTGCACATTCATGAACAATGGCTCTTCCTTCCTTACATATAATGAACTTGTGGCAGTCTCCTTTAAGCTCGAACTTTCCAAAATATCTGGGACATTTTATCTCTGAAACAAAAGTGAAATAAAATCTAAATTTTAATGACATGATTTAGCAACTTTAAAGTTTGTAAAGTTAATGACATTTTGGAGTCACTCAGTGGAATTTGTCATTTACTCGTAATTCTAAGCTGTGATCAATTGGTAAACTCTAATTATGTTAAAAAATTATCTTCATGAAAATAAAGCTTTTTAAAACCATTTTGTAAGTTAGGAATACTAAAATCGATGCACCAATATTAATGATATAATTATGGCTTTATAAGAAGGTATTTTCACTACTCTCGGGGGAAAAATGTAATTGGAGAGAATTAAAATGGTATTTGACAAAATCGCTTTCAAAATGGAGCTAAAGAATTAGTTCTGAAATGTTTTGTATATTCTGTGCATTTATTACAGAAAATAACAAAAGAAAAGGAACAAGAAATACAAACTCATTTATTGGTCTTTATTGGAATCACAGATTGCACACATTGAATGGATAAAATTACCAGTCTGATCCAATAGATTAAGAAAAGGAAACATAATATAATCAATTTCAATAAAATTTTAAAAAAATGAGAATACTTTTTTATAAAAGAGGCGAATCATTAAGAATGTAAACCATGTCGGTATGTACAGGTAAAAGAAAAAGCGAAGCCAAACGCTGAATTTCGGCCTATACAATTTGCTGTTATAAAAATGACGCTTTAAATATTACTTATTTATTTGGCTTTTTACCAATTCCTGATATAAATAGCTGGCCAGTGTACTGAAGGTTTTCATGTGATGGATTGGTTCTCGTATTCTAGGACTCTGTTAACAGAAGCCTAATGCTTTATTTTCTGTTAGTTGTATGTACTTCTGTGTTGTTGTATCAACACCGATGCATTTTAGCATAGCAACCATCTAGCCAATGATTAAATTGGTGACAATTCGGAAAGGCAGACATCACCACAATTTCAATAGAATTCAAAACGATTTCATTTCGTGAATTATAATTTCGATTAATTAAATTAAATTTTGATTGTTAAAAATAATTTTCTTAATTTTAATTCCTAATTAATTATTGAGAAATTATAATAATGATAATGAGATATATCATATAATAATAATATTAGATTGATAATGAGATTAAATATAATTCTCATAAATTAATAAAAATATAAATCAATTTTTAATTAATTTTAATTAATTAATTTTAATTAATTAATTTTAATTAATTAATTGATTAATTTTAAATAATTAATTGATTAATTTTAATTAATTGCTTGATTAATTTTAATTAATTAATTGATTGATTTAAATTTAATTGCTTGATTAATTTTAATTAATTTACATTGATTCACAATTTTAATAAATTGAATTAATTAATCGAATTTTGATAAATTAAAAGTAATCTTCATATTTAAATAACTTAATTTCAAATAGAAAAAAGATTTCGAAGAAATTTTGCTAATTAAATCAGAAATGAAGTATAATGTAACGTAAATATTGTATTCCAATATAGTTCTTTGGGGGGGGGGGGAGTAACACAATAATCCTAAGAATTAAGAGTACCCTTTTCATTAATTTTCTGTAAATGCGGAATTAGTTTAATAAATTCCTCCCCCCCCCAAAATAATGTGTACTACAAGATGAATGAAAAGCAATATAATCACAATTACTGTGTGAATGTAAATGAAAATGAAAATTTAAACGTTCTAAATATATTAAGGAAATCGCTAATATTCAAAAGAAAAAATTCACACACATAATATTCTAAAAAAATGCAAAAAATGCCATTTTTTTTAAAAAAAAAAAAAGAAAAAGAAGTTCAAGCATGATTACTGATAGAAGCTTCCCGTATAGCTTTGAATTCTCTGACATTATGAGTCTCACTGACGGCAACTACAGAGGCTGTATTTGAATTATGTAATGCAATATGAGGGACATATTTACTACACCATAGTCACAAGCATAACGTTATTTTTAAATAACCAATGACTTATTTCTCAACTGCAGATTTTTAATAATGAAATAGTTTTCTTCCCTCAGTGTTCTTTTAGGTAATTAGAAAAATGTTCATTCCTTAAACACAACTGTAAAATTTAATAGTGTGCAGTTTTTATGCATATAGCTGAAAGGAATCTATTTTGAAGAATTGTTTTCTTTAAATTTTTGTTCCTTCTTAACTTATATTTATAAATCAAATAATCTTTTGAATAATTTATCCCCCCCCCCCAAGAAATTGATTGCAAAAAATAATATTTGGTATTTACGTATTATCGCAACAATCGCCAACGTTCAAAGTAACTCGCCAAGTTAGCTACCCCAATTTCGCATGTGTCGCATCCGTTGAATTTAACAATCATGTGCTTCATTTCATATAATGTCGCCAATAGGTTGCGATAATACGTAAGTGCTTAATATTTATATTTATTTGTTTTATTTTTCAAAAAAAAAAAAAGATGCATATAAAGATTGTCATGTTTATATGTAATGATTGAGCAAGTAGTTATTACATACATGAATATACTACACTTACAATAATTATTTCGTTAATATAAATAATTAACAAAGTAATTTCATTGCTATCTTGTAGTACTTTGAACTTTATTTGAAATTATTTATGGAGTGTGCAATCATATTGTAAAAATGATTAAATATTATTTACAGTTATAAGTTAACAGTTGTAAAGAATTTTTACGCCGAATTTATAGCATAAACTTACAATACAAATTTGTATTTTCTAATACATTAAATGAAAAACTGGTACTTTTCCATTTCACCGGCGCAAATCTCGCCAAGCAAGCTTTATTGCCGACAACACACAATATACACATAAAAGAATGTTGATTCAGATTGGTTTTTCATCTATTTTTGATGTATTAGGAAAAAATTGTTACTGATAAGAAAGACCACGACTTATTTTGAAAATGTGGCGGTAAAATGTTAACAGTGGGAACTTTCTATTTGGCATTGGTTGTATCATTTTTAGGGATTTTATCGCTTGCGCCAGCAAAACGGAAAAGTACCGAACAATTTTGTTAACTTTATTTAATTTAATATTATATCATTTATATGCTTTCACTTTTTTTTAATCGCTGGTACCTAATTACTGGAACCCAATTGCAGTTTTCTGAGGTTTAAAATAAATACCATAAGGCTGTAGTGGCGTATACAAGGGGAAAGTTTGGGATTTAATCCTCCTCAACATAGATTTTTAGTTTTCACCAAAGAGATTACTCTTTCGCGGTTATGTCTAAATGTTTTTTTAGAATGTAACCCCTTCCCCTCATAAGATAGGTCTGTGTACAACACTGTAAAGTTTTTTTTTATCCAATGGGCTGTGGATTGGTATTTTTACCATTGCAGACCCAGTACATCCCCAAGAGCTGGTATTACTTTTTAGCGCTGCGCCATATAGGCGATACCAATTACAGCAAGCAATTTTGACGCCCAGTTTCCTCCACAGAGGGAGGCACCTGAGCTCGGCTGGGTGGCGTGGTTGGTTTGTCGCTGGCCCAAGTCAGTGGATTTTCGTGATGCAGAAAATCGACAGCGGCCATGTCGTATGGTTATACGGCATGTAAAAGATCCCTAGAGTGTCTGTTTGGCTTGGGTGCTCGCGGCAAAATTAAATCCTGGTACAAGTTCGCATCGTCAGAGTTCAGGTGTCTCCCTCTGTGGAGGAAACTGGGCGTCAAAATTGCTTGCTGTAATTGGTATCACCTATATGGTGCAGCGCTAAAAAATGGTACCAGCTCCTGGGGAATGTACTAGGTCTGCAAAAGGTCCAAAATGCCAATGCGCAGCCCCATAGAAAAAAAACCCTGTAAAGTAGAGAGCTATTTACGTATACCGTCGACTAATTTTGCCAATTCAAATGCCGCGATAAGCAACTAGGAGTAAAAAATTTTCTCGCTCGAATACAATACTAACGGTGACAACATTTTCTTGTTTTTTGGTTTGGCAAAAGGTAGAATGCCTCAGTACCAGCAAAAGAAAAAGTACTATTGAAAATCATTTTTTAAAAAATTAAATTATTTTATAGTTTGTAATATATATAATACTTTGATTGACGGCACGAAGCCCGCTCTTTCCGCAATCTGCATCTTCATCAGGTGTGCAACGCTTCTCGGAATCGAACTTTAAATCCTCTGGGCACTTTCTGACTTGACTGTTTCCGTCTTTGCAATTTATGAAACTAGTGCAATCATCTGGAATGGCGAATACTCCATCCGTCTTGCACCTCGCTAGATGGAGAGAGAGAAAAATATATTATTTTTTTGAGTAAAACAAAAGAAAATCGTTCCTTGCGTACTATCACAACAATGCCAACGTTCAAGATAAGTTGGCAAGCCGATTATCTTCAATCTATTCCTATATTCTGTGACGTCGTCACAATGGAGAAAGCGCCTCTATTCATAAACATTTCCACAGCCGGGGAACACGTGTCTTTGGTGGTATTGTGTTGTATCAGACAGCTGGACCGTCGGCGATGGTGTGTCTGGTGGACACTATGGGCCAGGCATCGCTGCATTATTTTCTATTCATGGTCAGTGATTGTACGTCTTGAATGCTGGCGCCTCTGCAGGCAGCGGCGAGGTGTTTGAAGTGCCAGATGTCATTGAGAGGGACCGGACTTTTGTCATCTCTGCGCGAATGGCTGACGTGCAAGACCGTTGGTGCCGGGTGAAAAACCCTGAGGTCGGCCAATGGGGATTGATGAGGGGCGTGGAGTGAACGCGCCCCTAGAGTTTAAAAGAGTGGACTTCGGAAAGAGAGGGGAGACTCCTAAGAGAGATACCGAAGAGAGAAGCCTGCTGACGGAGGAAGACTCCTGATAGACTACCACGAGAGATTCCCGTAACTGAACCCTGCGGACGGAGGAAGAGACTCCGGAGACTCCTCGAAAAACTCGTGATAGACTCTCACGAGACATTTCCGGTAACTGAACCCTGCGGACGGAGGAGGAGACTCCGGACAGACTCCTGAGAAACTCCTGATAGACTACCACGAGAGATTCCCGTAACTGAACCCTGCGGACGGAGGAAGAGACCCCGGACAGACTCGAACTAGGCATTCTTTAATAATTAGCTTAGCGTACACCTTCAATTTATTTCCACGACGTCACAGCTAATTAAATTGGTGGCAGAGAGGTGGGATTGGCATTTGGCACATTAATTAAATGCCCGAATCCTTTTTTAGTTAAAATAATTTTTGAGAAAAAAGAAATAACAAAGAGAAAATTCCAGCCGTGTGTGCGAGAAAAATAAAAGAACTTTAAACAACTCAAATTTCTCCTGAGTTCCTGTGGTGTCTCCATTCTTATCGTTAAAGTGTGTTCCTGTTGCTGGAAAATTCCCGGAGAGCCTGCTGTCCATTTTACTGTATGTGAATCGTGTTGGGTGAATCAACGAAAGAAACAAGCGGAGGAAAGCCGAAAACAGACCCTGATTTCCGTCGGCTGATTTTGAAGGAAGTCAAGAGGATTCAGTGTGTGATTCCCGACCAGGTGTTCTGTGAATTCCCGTCCAGGTGTGCCATAGATTTTGGCAGTGATTCGAAACAGAAAGGTGAATCTTTTCTTTGAGATTATACTCGGGGCAGGAATTGATTATTATTATTGATATGATTAATGTAAGTAAAATTTTGGTAGTATGAGAATTTACGTACTAGGTAAAGTTAGAAAACACTAGAAAGAGAGACTAGAAAGATTTTTTAAGTTTTGTATGATGTATAAACGTGCGATTTATTAGTATTGTTGTTTGTGAAATATAGTTAAGTATATAGTAGTTATACTTGTTTCGTTGGTACAGTTACTGTGCAGAGTATTGTATTGTTTTTAAGATTTGCGCACATTTGTGAAATATAGTTAAGTATATAGTAGTTATACTTGTTTCGTTGGTACAGTTACTGTGCAGAGTACTGTATTGTTTTTAAGATTTGCGCACATTTGTGAAACATAGTTAAGTATATAGTAGTCATACTTGTTTCGGGGGTACAGTTACTGTGTAGAGTACTGTATTGCTTTTAAGATTTGTGCGTTTTTGTGAAATATAGTTAAGTATACAGTAGTTATACTTGTTTCGTTGGTACAGTTACTGTAGAGAGTACTGCTTTGTTTTTAGGATTTTTGTGAATTATAGTTAAGTCTAGGTCTAGTGTATTTCTAGTGTGCGTTGAGTTTTTGTATAATTTTTGTGACAATTAAGCTTAGTTTGGTTTTGTGTGTATTAGTGCATCATGGGGTAATTATTAAGGCAAAGAAAAGACGTATTAGTAGAAATGGCGAAAGAAATGGGAGTCGAAGCCGATAATACTTTACCTAAGATAGAAATTAAGAATAGAATTTGTCAGAGTGAATACTATAATGAAGAATTAGATAATTGTTTGTTGGAGGGTATTTTGGAAGAAAAACGGGAACGTGAAAATAAGGAACGAGAACGTGAACTTGAACGTGAAAATAAGGAACGGGAACTTGAGCGTGAACGTGAAAATAAGGAATGGGAACTTAAATTAAAGGGGTTTGAACAGCGTAAACTAATGAGGGAACGAGAATTAGAACGATTGAGAGTTGTACGCTGGGATAAGTTACAAAAACAGGAATCTCATCTAAAAGTAGAAGATAAAGTCGAGAATTGCGCACAGGAGAGTTATTTGTCAGGAAATCGGTCGAGGGAAGTTAGTGAACCGATTAAAAAGTGTAGGCCGGTAAGTAATCCGGATGTTAATAGAAGTGAAAAAACCGCCATGCCTTCTGAAGTTAGAATTGAGATTTGTGACCCCCCGGTTAAACGCACGTGTGTTAATCCCCCGTCCGAAGTGAGAGGGGTAGAAAAAGAGAAGGATAAACTGTCTAGGCTTGAGAAAGGGAAAGAAGTCGATATTTTTGGAATTCGTGATTCTGAAAGGAAGGTGGGGTCAAGGGCAGTTAAGGAGAGTGTTACAGCTGTGATGACGGTTGCACAGCCAGTAATAAATCATGAGGACATAGGAGTAAGTTCTCGAGCATTGACAGTAGATAAGGGTTTTACTATCCCTGCAACATTGAGTTGTGAAATTAAGAGTGAAGAAAAGGAGGCCAGTCAACTCCCAGTTGAAAGGGGAGCGGGCCTAACAGTAGGTCATAAAATTTTCAAAACCCTACAATGGTTAGTATAAACGCGGAACAAAGGAAAGGGAAAGAAATTTACGCGTGCGCAGTTGTTAGGAAAGATGTCGGAGATAAATCAACAATGCGTTTGATTCCCCCCAATTCAAAGGGTACTGATAAGAATTGGTTAGGGGTTGGTAAAATGACAAGTTTAGAATTTAATTACGATTTACCCAGAAAAAGGGATCGTAGTGCAATTTATCGTGTAAATTCAGTAAAACTGTATCGTAGGAGGCCGAAATCTGTAAATTTTGTTACAGAAAATAGCTCGGAGGGAATGGAGAAAGAAACCGAATTCCCCTATCCGGTAAAGCTATTTATGGATTTTGACTTTCGGGGTGTTTTAAGGGAAAGTCAACTGCACTTTAAATTACCGCCGGATATAATTAACTATTTACGAATGGTCGTTGATAGAAATAAAGAAAGGTTTCCTCCAGATCCCGGGACGATTTCTTTAATCCAGAGGGATAACCAGTTAAGTAGAGGAAAACCATTTAAAATTAAAACTTTTTGGATATACCTGAGATTGATTAATACTCTGGGAAAGGAGTTTGGGTGTCCTAGGGATGTGAGTGTAATCGAGATGGGGCAGTTCAATCGTACATTGTCCGCTGTTAAGTTTAGAGAAGTGAATCGATACTCGTACCCGTATATTAAGTATAGGCGTTTGAACCAGGTGACGCGAGCCAAGATTCATCCTTTGTTAAAAAGAGAAGGTATTGTAGAGAAGAAAAGCGCGGCCTCGTGGGTCATGGTACTGGATTTGTGGAAGTGGTACTTTCGTCGTTCACTCATGCTGAGATATCAGAAGTATGCCGCATACGTAATGCCATTTGGCATTTACATTAGAAAAAGGAGTTTTAAGATCGTATGCGCATCTGATTATGGATGTAAATTAACTACTCAGGTTTTGGAACGGTTACCGCAGTTTGCTTTACGTCGATTGGTTAATATAGACATCTTGGCGCAAATTTGGAAAAATCGTGTAAAGCAAATAGACTTAGTATTAGAAGGGTTGAGGAGTGTGAGATCGGAATTCATACCGACCAAAGGTAAATTAGAGCAGTGGGGAAGTTTCTTACGTGTACATAATAGAGATGTAGTGAGTTCATTTCGTGAGCTGAGGAAGTACGAGGTTAATTGTATTTTTAATGATAGTGCCATAATTACCACTTTACCCAACGTTGTAGTAGGAAAGATAATGAATTGTGGAATAACTTGTTATAAATATTGTGAGAAAGTGTGCAAAGTGCGAAGATGGAAATTTATCTTTAAACTAATGTTGTTTAGCCCAAAAAATTCCAAATGTTTGTATTTACAGTTTTTTTTTATGTAATTCTAAGAAAATCATTTACTTTAATTAAAGAAAGTTACATGGAAATGTCATTGGATTAAACAGACTGGAATAAGCAGTCATTTAAAAATTTCCTATTAATTAATTTTAACTTTTTATTGTATTTTTGTGTCTATATTACTATATTACTGTATTGTGTGTATATGGTGGAAACAAAAATTTATGTGATACTGAAAATCTTTTGTGTCTCTCAGCCAAGTGTAAGCACATAGAGGTCTAGTACAGTAGTTACATGTGATTTAACGTATAGTAATATTAGTAAAATGTTAGCATTTAACTTATTCACTTAGAACTCAAGTTTTTTTAAGACGAGATGTAACATTAAGAAAAGAATCCAAGATTTGAAATTTAAGTTTTTATTGTAAAGTGTGTAAATTGTTATGGAATTTTGGATTTACTTATTATCATATTTTTGAGTGTTTTTTTATTGTATTGCTGTCCTGGTTGATCTCATTGTTAAGACATTCTTTCTTTGAGTCAGTCATAAGAACGGATCCAACCTTGGAACAGAGAAGTCCAGTGAAATGGACGTTTTCAGGGGGAAGGAGTTGTGACGTCGTCACAATGGATAAAGCGCCTCTATTCATAAACATTTCCACAGCCGGGGAACACGTGTCTTTGGTGGTATTGTGTTGTATCAGACAGCTGGACCGTCGGCGATGTTGTGTCTGGTGGACACTATGGGCCAGGCATTGCTGCATTATTTTCTATTCATGGGCAGTGATTGTACGTTTTGAATGCTGGCGCCTCTGTAGGCGGCGGCGAGGTGTTTGAAGTGCCAGATATCAGCCAGGCCCTTGTCGCCGGGAACCTTTGAGAGGGACTGGACTTTTGTCATCTCTGCGTGAATGGATGACGCGCAAGACCGTTGGTGCCGGGTGCAAAACCCTGAGGTCGGCCAATGGGGATTGATGAGGGACGTGGAGTGAACCCGCCCCTAGAGTTTAAAAGAGTGGACTTCGGAAAGAGAGGGGAGACTCCTAAGAGAGATACCGAAGAGAGAAGCCTGCTGACGGAGGAAGACTCCTGATAGACTACCACGAGAGATTCCCGTAACTGAACCCTGCGGACGGAGGAAGAGACTCCGGAGACTCCTCGAAAAACTCGTGATAGACTCCCACGAGACATTTCCGGTAACTGAACCCTGCGGACGGAGGAAGAGACTCCGGACAGACTCCTGAGATACTCCTGATAGACTACCACGAGAGATTCCCGTAACTGAACCCTGCGGACGGAGGAAGAGACCCCGGACAGACTCGAACTAGGCATTCTTTAATAATTAGCTTAGCGTACACCTTCAATTTATTTCCACGACGTCACAATTCTTTATTTGAAATATATTTCAAAAGAGTTCATTAAAATTATTTTCCTGACAATTTGTTACAGCTAGTCCGACATCTAGGATTCCATATCACTCAACAACAAGTGCTGCTTGGCGTGTATCACTCCGATATCAAATGAGTTCCATGGAGATGTTTTACTGCGTCATAAATTTCTGACGGAAAAGGAATTTTTTTTTTGGAAAGGTGCATTTTAATATGGATTTAATTTCGTTTTTTGACATTAGGTGAAGATAGCCGTTATTTCGTGTCCACTACTTATATGAAATGTATTTATGTTTCTTGCTTATTACATACGAGTAAATCTCAATGTTAATATTTCCTTAAATGGAAAAAAAAAAAAACGTTACGTAGAAGAAGTAGTGACTTTAGTTCTTAACATATTTGCGTAAGCTACTTCAGAAAGATAGTAAAAAAAGTAAAAGATAGAATTGGTATAGTATAATAAAATCATACTAAATGATGAGCAAATCTACCAGCGAATGTCGCAATGTAACTCATTTAATTTAAGTTTGGGTACTTTATGTTTAGCCGGGCACACACAGACAGTAAGTTGCTGAATACTGCTATGAACCACAGACAAAATATTAGCTAATTTCAATTGTTTTTTTCCTTTTGAGGGAAGTGATTACATCGATACTGATGATGAGCATGATTGGGACGATTTCATTGCCAACTCTCAGATTTCATTTCGGCCAAATAAAAAAATATTCTCTGTTATAAAATAAAAGTGACAAAAAGCAATCTGAAGAAATGTTATTTGTTAAAATGTCTTTAAATACTGCATCCAGAATGCAGAACAGCTCGTTGAAAAGAATTGCCCACCTATTTTTTATGTTGTTAATCTTATACCTTCTTTTACTTCCAAAAAAGTATGATTTTTTCTTTTGTGATTCATATTTATAGAAAAGTAAGCGCAGCTCATAAAAAATTACTACAATAAGTCATATTACTTTTCACAATTGGCCAGATGGGTTAGGGTTTGCAGCCCCAGGATCCCGGTGGGATTTCATTTTTGTCTGAATTATATTTTGAAATCTCTTTTCAAAGTATTGTGAATCTGGTATTACATTTAAGGTATCTTATTTACTTATTTTGTACTGTATACGTTTAATGTCAGTTTTCTTATGTGTTGAACCTTGAAGGGTTCGAGGCGGGTGTATATGTTAAACGGTGAAGTTTGACATGTTTTCTTTTATTTCCTTCTGTAACTTTCTCCCCGTCGTGAGTGGGGTCAGAAAACGGACATTTCCCCCATGTTCGGTGTCAGCTCACTTGAGGGGGACAGAGGCAATTAGAATTTTGTGAAGCAGGAGATGTTTTATTTTACTCTTCCGAATCTGCTCTCACTTTCAGTGTTTGCACTGATTTTGAAGTTGTTTTTCTCAAGAACTGAATGCAATCTATTATTTTTAAAGTATCCTTTTTATAATTTATTAAAAGTTTACTATACATTTTTAGTATTATTAATTAACAAAAGGCAAGAGTCATAACGTTACAGTCACTCAAAATCCTAACGCTCGATGAGCTCGAAAAAACTAGGCACTCTGGTCATCCACTCAACGAATTATATTTTACTCTTGAGCGAAGTTACTTGAGATTCAAATAAATTTTTGTGATCTCTACCATAAACAGACTCATTTTCGAATAAATTGGCCTGCTGAAGTTAGTCCGAATCAATCGTTTACCTTTAGCTCATATGAAATAGCAACAGGTTGTTACGTTTTTAATTTTGAATTATGATATATTTTTGAAGATATAAATTAATATACAAATACTGTATATCTTCTGTAAGATACACTTTGAATAAGGCACAATTAAGGTTCGTGCCGGTCGCTTTGAATAGGGACCTTATGTATTTACCTCTCATTTAAGGAAATTCTATTTAAGTTAGGGTTTGCAGCCCCAGGTTCCCGGTGTTTCTTCAAATCCCGGGTTTAAAACAACTAATCTCAGGATTTAATTTTTGCCTGTTTTGAATTTTTTTTCTCTTTTTATATAGAGAGATTAAATTTATATAGAGAGCTTCCACTTCCGAAAGGAGACATTGCGAACATTCATTGCTATTCTCCAGTAATAAATAAATGTGACTCATTTGTTTGATGTGTTTATAATAAATTTCGATTTTTCTTTTCTGAATCATCAATCAGGAATCATTTTTCTGAATTATCAATTTAAGTCATTATAAAATATGTGTTTTTTAGATTCTCTCTCTTATATATCAAGGGATAAATTTAGTGTAATATTATTTTGTTATTATAAGTAAATTCTTATAAGCTGTTATTGCTGTTTGGAGTATCGAAAAGGTATTTCTTCAAAATTCTTTCTGCATATTTAAAGTTTGTGAATTAACTCATTTATAGGTGAGTTATTCAATGTTTTCTACTTTTTTAATACACAGAGAGATAAATTTAGTAATATTATTTTATTTTTCACAAATTATAGATTGCATGAATTAATATTTAAATGTTGTAAAAAATATTTCGAAAAGATATTTTTTGAGGAAGCTAAAAAACAGAATTTTATTGGACTGTGAAACATACAATGTATTTATTATTATTACTTAAAAAATTGAAGTCTGTTTTTTGAGTATTTTTATTAGAGTTACTTTTATGTTCTTATGATTAATTTCTAGTGTTATATGTTAATAAGATTTTTTTTTTTTTTGAAAAAGGAAAGTATATTTTTTTTTATGGAAGTTATATAAGTAGAAAATATTTTTTGGATTAAAATTTATGTAAATCCATTCTATCATTTGTACGTGCTTTGTACTGGTATATGTGAGCTTGTCGGAAAAAAGGTTCAGTTCAGACTTCATAATTTGAATTTTGAAAAGTCTATTTCCTTAGAATGTCTTACCATGCAGTTATCAATCTTAAATATAATAAACATAAAATATAATGTTTCAATAAAAATAAAAAATAGGGCTTTTTATTCTGTTTTAAATTTACAATAAGATTTTGGAAAATCTCAAACATATCGTTTTTTAATTCAAATGGGTCAGTTTTTAATGAATTCAAACTGTACTATTTTTAGTGAATTCATTTTGTACTATTTTTATTTGCTTCTTTATAATGAATTAAGTTTTATTTCGATTTGTTTCAAAAATAATAATATTAAACCAATTTTTTAATTATGTTTTCAGTTTTATTATGTAATTTCAACCATTCTAATGTGCAAGTATTTTTCATAAATAGTTCAGTCCTAATCCCGGAATTTGGATAGTGTAATCCCGAAATCCCGGGATTGAAAATATAGCACGGAATTGCAAACCCTAGGCTGTTTGGAGTAATTAAATTGTTTCTGTCTTTGTACGATTAGGTTGCTGGTTCGACCCCGGCCCAAGTCGGTGAATTTTCATGAAGCAGAAAATCGACAGCGTCCATGTCATATGATTATGTGGCATGTTAACAATCCCTAGATGCATGTTTGGCTTGCTCGGCAAAATTAAATTCCTAGAACCTTATCGCATCGTCAGAGCTCAGGTGCCTCCCTCTGGGGAGTAAACTGTGCGTCAAAACTACATTGCGGCGATTGGTATTCCACGTATATACTCCTACACTTAAAAGCGATACCTTCTCCCGGGGAATGTACTAGGTCTGCAAAGGTAAATACCAATTGGGGAAAAAATCGTTAACTAAACATTTAGAAATGGAAGGGATTATTAATTTATTTTTATTAACGTTTTCCTCAAAAATAACACTACGACTAATGGCGGCGGAAGTCCAGTGATGAGGATGTCACCTGAGCCAGCACCACGCTCTCATCACTCCAACGGGAGGACTTTGAGCTTCAAAAGATTTAATTAGTCTCTCTATACAGTGGCCATGATCAATAGGCTGCCGCGGTCACCAGTCAAGTGACGAAGACGCGATTCAAGTAGTACCCACTCAAACTTCCACATCACACCAACGTGAAAACTTTGAGCCACGAAAGATCTAATATGCATCATACGGCGGACTAGATTCAAACCCATCCTTGAAGCCTTTCAAGTTTTATCAATTTCATTCTAGTAATAATCGAAAACGTAATTTGTCTTGATTATTTTAAAGTGAAAGGAAACACAATTTGTTGCGTGAAGAGCATGTTTAATTTAGCCGGTCTTTGTGGCACCAAGTCTCGAACTCACAAATCACGTCGAATGGATGAAGAAATGCCTTTTTAAGAAATGCCTTCTATTAAGTTTTGCGTTTCTTAGTTTAAACTGTAAACACATTTTGTATTCCGCAAATCACGAACTGTGTTTGAAAATAAAATCATGTCAAATAAGTGTTTTCTGAGCTAAAAATTCAATTTAGAAGAAATGCGAAATTATTTATAAAGTAATTTTATGTTAAAAAAAAAAGAAAAATTGGAATTGTACTTACGGTCGTTTTTTTTTGTAACAGTAGTTGGTGGAAAATATTTTCCACGTGGAAAAGTTGGCCGAGTTGGATCAATACGCACCGCCTGTGCGCACAGGACGACGGCGACCAACACAACGAGGAAGCACGTCAGTTTCGCCATTTTCTTTTGTCACCAGTTCTGCGAATCTCAGTTGGCGAGCTACCTTTTATCACCTCTGCTTGCTAAGAAGTGGATCGAATGTCGCTTCGCCTTACAAAAAAATCCGCCAAGACATCCACCGATGGGGCTTATCTGCAACGAAATAAGTCGATTTAGCAGTCTTTATAAAGGGTCTGTTTAGTCTCGGGTGAAAATATTGCTTACGGCACGGAAATTCCCTATCACGAATCTTGTTGAATCTGGAGGGGAGGCGAAGGGATGGATTGCGTTACACTCTAACAACGTGATCTATTCGGATGGCACGTGGAAACAAAGACCTAAGCATTTCCCCTCCGAGTTGGACAATAAAGAATAAATAACAACAGTGCAACAACACGTGTTGTTGCTATCGGTGGCAATAGATGGGGCCTTGGTAGGGGTGCAAAGTTGCATTAAAAAAGGTATGGCGCGGCTTTTGTTATCAGTGGGAAAGGGAAGGGGATGATGCCACACACATTTCAGAACTGTCTTAAAAACTTTGTTGTTTTCGAAGTAAAACGAACTTATTTGACCTTCTGTTAGATCTGTTTTAAGTGCTTCGGAATTTACGAAACTAAAAAATTTAATTACCCCCTGAGAGCGTTGGAAATTCTCGGGATCGATTAGAATTATGTTTCAAGCTCTCATGTTTGCATAATGATCCACTAAAGCACTGCAATTTCGAATAATTGTTTAGATTAACTCTATCAAATTCGTAGAAAAAGAAATTTTTTTATAGGAGTATTTATATACAAACGTTTTGGTGTAAATATTTTTAAGGATTCCGAGTTCAGATTTCAGCAACGAGTTGCTTTTGTATTGCAGTCAAAAATATTTTTTTGGATAAAAATTCCTTCTCTCTCCCTCTTCTACATGTTCTTCACGCTTGAATTTTCTACAGAACTATCGGGGTTATCGATATGTGGATCAAAGACCTGATGGCACTGAAGGCACGCTGTGTAGAAGGGTCAACACACGTTGAATCTGTCGAGGCCCAAAGTCCTCAAGTTGGTGTGGTTGGAAAATTTGAAGAATGCAATGCTAATTCAGGTGTCAAAATTACGAGGTCCATCACCGAAAGCCCTTGTGTCGTTTAATTTTGATTTGATTTTATTTTTAACGTCGCGTTTCGAAACTAAATGGCTATTGGTGACTAATCTCGCAACTTTCAGCCCCAGTTGAGTGAAGAGGACGATTCCCTAGCTTGCATTCTACTCTTCAAATTCCCACACCACGCCCACGAGAGGACTTTAAGCGTGGGAAGATTTAACGTGCATCATCTCCTCTACACAGCGGGTCTTCAATGACACTTGGGACACAGTTCTTGAATCGCTGGCCACGAGTTCGTGACCATTAGGCTACAATTGTTATTTCGAATAGCATGAACAGTGAGTGAATATTAACGTCGCACTATTCAGCTTCTCGAGAGCTTTTGGTGACGAATCTTGTCATTTTGAACCATGGTCAAGTGACGAGGACGATACCTAAGCTGGCACCTCCCCCCTTTCCCACGATGGCCGTGGTAGTCAAGTGGTCAAGGTATCGGATAGTGGCTAGCATGTCATGAGTTCGATCCCAGTACCACTGAAGACCCGATGTAGGGTCACGATGCACGTTAAATCTGTCGAGAGCTCAAACGTCCTCCTGTTGGTGTGGTGTGGTAGTTTGGAGAGGGGTGTGCCAGCTCAGGTGTCGTCCGCGTCACTTGACCATGATTCAAAATTACGCGGACCGTCCTCAAAAGCCCTCGTGTAGCTGAACAGTGGGACCTTAATATTCACTCACTCACTCACCCCCCTTTCTCACTCTTCTTACTTACGCACAACACTAATTGGAGGACGTTTGAACTTCGAGAGATTTATAATGCATCGCCTCACCCCTCTCACACGTTGGGTCTTCAGCGATACTAGGGTCGAATTCGTAATACGCCGGCCACAAGTCCGTTACTTTGACCACTAGGCTACCATATAGTATGAAAATGCGATATTAATGAATCTGTAGGTTTAGTGTGGCAACTATCCCTCATGATCTTATTTTAAACTTCTCCACCTTTTTTTACTTTCTTCCAAGTGGTTGTTTAAAGTTTCCTTTCAATAACCGCTCGCAGTTATTTAAGAGGTAAAGAGTAACGGACTTAAAAATAATATTAACTTCAATCCTTGATATTAAAGAAATTCCTCCCATCTCTCTTCGTTTCGTCGAAATGCGGCAGCCGGTTGAAAGACGGGCTTGGTTGCCATGAAGATGTGACGTCATTTTCTCTTCGCTTTCCTTTGAAAGCGAAACAGAAACCGTGACCGCGGTAGCCTGGGGGTCAAGGTATTTTATCGAGGCTGTTATGTCATAATTTGGAGTCCAGTACCACTAAAGACCCACCATGTAGGGGAACGATGTTCGTTAAATCTGTCGAGTGCTCAAACGTTCTCCCGTTGGTGTGGTAGTTAGGAGAGAGGGGTGCCAGCTCAAGTGTCGTCCTGGTCACTTGACCATGGTTCAAAATTACGACGTCCGTCACCAAAAGCCCTAATGTAGCTTAACAGTGCGACGTTAATATTCACTCACTCGCGAAACAGAAACTAAATCAACTGGGAGAGTGGTTTCCCACTCACCCCTTTACCAGCGTTGTTACGCTGCACTCTCTCAATGTGGACTGTATCTTATTTTGTAAACTTCAACAAATTATTCTTTTTTCAATTTATTTTGATGAGTGGATAATAGAGATTTCTTTAAGGTTTCACGTAAATGTATAACCGTTACCGCGCGTTACCTTACAAAATACCATGAGTAATTTTAAAACAAATAGAACAAGTATTTTTTTTCCCTTTCGTTTTTGATGTTTTACTTTAATTTGAAAAACGATGAAACGGCCAGGTCTGAAGTGTTACATTTAATTTTTACTACTACCTTTATTTTAATTTTAAATCTTTTGTTTTTGAACAAAAGATATTTTTCTTAAAAATTTTATTTGAATAACCTGGTTTATAATTAATTCATACTCAGACCTTTATGAAAAATAAAACGCAAAACAAAAATAATTTTAAGATTCTCGTTTGTTTAGAATGAAGAACCAAAAAGAATTAGAACTGCTAAAACTAAACAAAACTGAATTTTTACCTCTTTATTTATAAACTCCTCTCCCTTAAATAACTTTTATAATTTCACTTTTTGCTTTTATACGTCAAAGGATACAAGATTCAAATAGATTTATTTTTAGTTTTAATAAAAATCCCTTAGTACTGCAATCGCTCTAAAAAATTCTGTTAAAAATATCTGATTTTTTGTTACTCGACTTTGATCTTTATCAAGGAATGAAATAGACATTAAACGATAAATAAATGTTTTGGCAAAATTATGGGGAAAAGTTTTTCTTTTTACAGCTTGAAAAACTAGGGGATAAATTTGAATACTGTTTTGAGTAAAATCTCAAGATTTTATCCTTTTTCTTCAATGTTGAAAAACTGTTAAGTGAGATTTGAAACTTGTAATAGAGCCAAAATTCTTGAAAACTTAAAATTGCTTTAAAATGAAATTCAAGTTATAGAATGAATTTAATAATGAAAACTAAGTTTTGAGACGGAAAAATATCCAAAAATTCATATGAAATGAATGGATGCACGAATAGAAAAATATGAAAAGGGAGTTTTTTTTTTCCAGAGTAAAGGAGAAATTCAACTTTGTGTAGGGGGCTTATTGTCGAAGGGGCTTTCTTTGTCTAGTTTCGGTCACTCTTGTATTTTGAATCTGGGAACGTGGCCGTGGTAGCCTAGTAGTCATGGTCACGAATTCGTGGTCGGCGTTGTCTAGTCACGGGTTTGAGTCCTGATACTTTAAAAACACGCCTTGTAAATGAGGCTAATGCAAGTTAAAACTGCTGTGACTCAGTCCGCAGATTTAACTTGTGGACTGCTAATACAATTGATCAGAATTTGTCCGATAGCAAGCATAAACAATTCTCGCAACAAGTATAAACAAAAATTATTATACGTTATAAAAATGACACAGCTTTATTTAACTTAATTTAAAAAAGAAGTTATTATGTTGCATTTTGTCTCATTGCACATATACTTAACATGATATGTAGAGTTTAATTTTGTGAAATATCCAGTTTTTTAATTACTAAATAGTTAACTTAAAATGTTATATTATTTTAAGCATAAACCTTATGCGAAATGCCAAAATATAACAAACATCATATAATTTTCTTTTTAAAACATACTTGCCTCAGCTTTTCAAAAAATTAGTCTTTCAAAAGAGAGGGCAGAGAAAACAAGTACTTCCACATCCCCGTCCAAACAGGACGCTTACACTGGTCGCTCTAAATTAATAACAATTGACAGGATGTGAAATAAGTGTTGCACGTGAAATTTAGTGTTAAGAGCAAGTTGAAAAACACACATTTTGTGACGGTCCACGCTCCTTCTTCTAATAGTCTTTTGGGGGAATTTCTGGTCTTTAAAAATTATTTTATTATAAAACTCCTATTCGCGCGAAGAAGAAGACGTGATTATGTTATTTAAGACTACTATATATAGTCTAGGTTTTCAGATTAGAGGGAGAGATAGGATAGACTGCTATCGGAGCAGAGATTAATCCAATTTAATGTGAATCGAGGATATTTAATATTTGATAGTTGAATTACTTAAAGTGACAATGCACTGGAGATTGAATCTAGATTAAATAGCTAAGAAATCAGAATTATCACCTTGAGTAAGTGTGTTAAGTATTAAAGTTTTCTCATATCTCGCGTACCTCGTTTGTTGTCTTCATAGTTATTAATTGGGTGCATACTGGATTGATTGAATTTAAGTTGTGATTAATATTGTGAATAAATTAGATTTTTTTTTATTTCCAATGGCAGATTACAAGACAACTGCAAACAAAATGAGAAACAGAGGATAGACAAACAATAACAGCAACAAAAGAAACGAGTGTGCACACAACTGAAGTAAAACTTCTTTAGCTCCATCCATGTGTATGTATATATATATGTTTATATATGTATAATATATACATGCATATTCATATACATATATTAATTTCTACAAATATTTAAATTTATTAAATCGATAAATTAATTAAAATTAATTAAAAATTTAAAAAAATTAATAAATTAATTAAATTAAATTTATTACTCATCGATAAATTAATATTGTTGAATAGACTTTTTTTTATTCATTATTTTCATTATCGGATACATCAGTAATTACTGTGGTTGATTGTAAGACCGAGACAATAGGCTTATGGTATGATAAATAAGATACATATGTTTTCGAATGAAAATTAGAAAGATATCTAGAGAAAACTGCATAGATTGTTGCTCCATGTCTTGTGGTAGGTTCATTCGGTTATTATTCATTTTAGTCACTTGTAGTTCTAATTTATCTTGTAGAAAGTGTACCAAGATTGTCCATCTTCGGACGCGAAATTAACATTGAAATCTCATGCTAAAATTAGTGGCAAAGTATGATAGTTTTCTCTTAATTCTTCAGAGGCTACTTGATCGTAAATCATAAGTCTTTTTCTAAAAACTTTATAATATTATTAACTGAATTACAGGGCAAATGTAAACAACTACCATTATGATGTTTGTTCCATCGTCCAAAACACAGTGAGTAGTACAAATATCGATTTCACGAATATATCTAATAAAATGTCCATGTTCAAAGTTACTATATTCGAGGTCTAATCTGATTTCCGATAAATTGCCACTCCTGCTGATCTAACATTTTTACGCTTAAATATCACAATACAATTAAAATTCGGGATGTTAACATTTTCATCGTCATTTGACCAGGTTTCTGATAGA
The DNA here is from genome assembly GCA_019973975.1 of Trichonephila clavata. Classification (NCBI taxonomy): domain Eukaryota; kingdom Metazoa; phylum Arthropoda; class Arachnida; order Araneae; family Nephilidae; genus Trichonephila; species Trichonephila clavata. The sequence goes on from BMAO01019483.1 coordinate 83,824, forward strand.
AACAAAATATTGCTTGAATCAATTACGGGATCGCTCAAGTCCGACACGTGTTTTCTGAGACTTTGGAAATTGAAAGCAACCACGGACAACTTTTTTCTGTCATTCATGAAATCAAGAATCTTTCTTCCTATTGTTGATAATGTGTTCAACGATAACACTGGGCAACAAAAAAGAAACATTTTTTTTTTATCTCAGAAAGAAAAATATGTGATTCTGATAGCATTTCTTCTCCTGAATTCAAATATGATATTGATTTTTCTTCATCACGCAAGGTTTTTGAGAGACAGGCATTTATAATTTGAAACACTTTAATATTTTCTGCATTCTTGAGTACACAATATTCGAACATTTGGACCCACCTAGAAATTAAGAAATCACGTTTTTCTTTTATAGTTCGCCTGTGGAGTATCCCTCTTGATGGTCCAACAATAATTGGCCAGCATATTAGCATTCCATTTGCCTTGATATCTCTTTTTTATCGCTGAAATCTCCTGATGAAAGCGTTCCCCGTGCTCATCGCTCACTGCAACAAGATTTTCCGGGAAGAAATCTAAGTGCGAGTGCAGTAAGTGTATTTTTAAGGATATATTACAGTCCAAATTTTTATAAGATGTTATAAGATCATGAACAATATCACGGTAATTTTCCGCCTTTAGATTTCCCAAAAAACTGTGAGTTACATTTTTGAATGCTTGCCAAGCTGTTTTCTCCAGTGGATTTAATAGTTCCTCAAACTTTTCATCATGCATTAGTGATCGTATTTGTGGACCCACAAATATCCCTTCTTTAATTTTTTCTTCACTAATTTTAGGAAACTTCTGTTTTAAGTACATGAAACCAGGAGTATTGCCCAAGGCTTTCCAAAATTCTTCATTAATCCTAGTTTGATATGTAACGGAGGTAGATACACATTTTTAGGATTACAGAATGCATCATGTTTCACTTTTTTCTGTCCAGGAATGAATGATTTGCTTTTAGGCCATTCTTTTCTGATGTAATGTTTTTTTCTGTCCCTACTATCCCAAAGACACAAAAAAACAACAGTACTTTGTGTAACCAAGCAGCAGACCAAGAATAAGTGCAATTACCTTCAAATCACCACAAATATTCCATTCATACACTGCATATTGAAGCTTTGCCAATATAAATTGAAAGTTTTCATATGTTTCTTTCATACTAGCATAGTGAGCCACAGATATTGATGGGAATTTATTTCCATTATGCAGAAGCACTGCTTTTAAACTTGTTTTGGGGGAATCAATGAACAAGCGCCATTCTATAGGGTTATGTTCAATACCAAATGTCTCCATAAGAGAAGAAATGTCATTACAAAACACTAAGCCATTTTCTTCAGAAAAATAGTCTTTACATTGAGAATGACGACTACAATAAGTACATATCTTTGTATTCTTTTGAAGAAGTTTCCATCCTTTTAGCCGGGAACCAGGCATTTCAGACTGTTTTTTGGATAACTTTAAATCTCGTATCAGATCGTTAAGATCTTCTTGAGTCAATAAATGAGGCTCTGATGAACAGCTTTGTTCAAAAGTTGTATCACCACAAACTGTTTCTTCTTCTTCCTTACTTCTATCGGAATCTGAGCTCTCTTCATCTAATGTCACATGTTCTGGAGGCTTTGGTATGGGCAATTCTTCGCTGTGTAAACTAGTCTCATTGCAGATTGCAAGTCAGGGTACACCACTGTATGTTTTGATTTTGACGTAATCCCTTTAATGTTTGTTAAGCAGAAATAACAGTCAGAGGAGTGATCTTTGTGTTCTCTCCAAATCATAGGGATAGCAAATGGCATGTGGCGCGTGCCATTCTTCCATGTAGTGAGAAGCCTACAACATGATAAACAACAGATATGTGGGGCCCAAGTCCTTGTTTGGTCCTCCACTTTACACCCAAAATAAAGTTCATAACACTTTTTCACTGAGTAAGGTTTCACCTTTGGGACTTGAGCGTCACTTCACCACATATATAACAAAAGTTGTTATGATGATTTAAACAAGCTCTATGCATTTTGTAACTAACAACAAATTGAAAGACATAAATTTGTAAATACGTAACATACAACAATCCAGACACAAAGCACTTACAATTACGTGTTTACTGGTTCACTACTATCTCACAACTGACATCGTTCTAATGAATGCATTCTAGTCTAGACCATGTCTGTGCCTGTCTGTCGTGTCTGGTGCCAAAATGTCTGTACATGTCTGAACTTGCACAACATTAGTAATGATACCATTTGAGTTAGCTCATGTGGCTCCATCACATTTACAACGCTCTAGGAGTTTTTATTTTACAATGAACAAATGGTCGTTTATTAAAAAATATTTAAATACATTAATTGAAATTAAAATTTAAAAAAAAACTGTGGGTGATGGAGAAAATCCGAATACAGATTTCAAAACACGATAAAAAACTGCATTAAGTATAACTAGTACTCATGAGACAAAAATCATGTTGACCAGTGTAATCGGTGAAATTCATCTTGTAAAGATATGATCGATGTATGATTTTTTCGACCAAGATAAAATCTATTATCATTGTCTTTTCGCACTACGCGTACAATCCTTCAATACTGGTCACTCAGAATAGAGCTACATATAGTAATGGTAGAGAACGAGTCCTTTGATATTCATAAACAACTTCATTGAATGTTTCACCTTGAGATTTATGAATTGTTAAAACACATCCTGATACTAAAGGAAAGCGATTTCGTTTTGCGTTTATTTTTAGCGCATTTTTCACGTAATGTTAAAAAAGCGTTATTAGGACGCAAATTTCGTCTTCGTTCCATATTTTGTCGTACCTTTTTCTCAGCCAATAAGCAACCGATTGACCTCGGATTTTCGGCATTTGGTCACATTTGTGCCCTAGATGATCCGAATCATATTTAAATTTAATAATTTTTAAATTAAATTTTTTTTTAAGTATAGTACTATTTTCTGTTAGTAAAAAGTTCATTAGTTGCATTATTGTAAAATACAACATGTGAAAAACGTGCTAAAATTACTTGGCCATGCCAAATTATTCATGACAATAGTAGATGTTCCGCGTTCTACTGGGACGGCATGTTTATCAATATTATGTGTCGCAACGTAACCGGAATTTTTCGTCGAAGGTTTTCATAAACTTTTCGTAAATTTTCAAAAGTTAACCATACTCGTATAACTTTATTTTGTTCGTTTTGTTCGATATATACTAATTTACCAACTGCACCGTTTGCCAATCCATCTGATGCATCATCGTTTGTGGAGATAATGTACGATTTAATCACGCAGCCATAAGTAAATTACTTCAAATAACTTTGAGAAAATCAAGTAATTCTCTTTATTCTTTGATATATTTTTTAATCCTAATGTAAAGCATGTAAACAAATAAATTTTTTTTTTTCATTTTAATACAAATTTTTTTCAATCTTGAGAAAACATCGAGTTAAAATACAGATGGGGCATGTGTTATTGTATTAAAATCCACCAGACAAGTTTTCCTTACTAATAGAATTCAGAAAAAACACATTCCCCGCTTTGATTCATATATATATCTCATACTTTCTTCGAACAAAAATCTTAAAAAAATATCAATCTTTTTTTTTATTCCAGCTGAGGAATAACTTCCTATTTACCCGATAGATGGCACTGCGTCCTGCCATTTTAGCTGCTACCTGAACTTATATCTCCCTCTCAACTTCCGTTCACCTCGCCTGATCACAGTTTTTGTAACGCTCTCGTCACGCTTTCCCCAGCTTACTCCCCAAGTCAAGTGTGCGTAAAGAAGTTTTACTACAAAAAGAAAAGAAACACAAGTCCACAGTATAGTCTATAAATCACACATTTTGTGTCTGGCCTCCCAATAACTACTCCACATGAATCCAGAGCTGAGTGCACGGTAGCGTGCTAAATGAATGGCGTCCATTTCTTCATTGGAGTCGCAGTTTACAAAGGGGACTCTGGGCAACGCCGATCATGTTTAGATGCTTGGATAGACAGTCGTGGCCAGTGGCGAATTGAAAATCGGCCACGGCTCTATCTCGTGGCCATTTTAGAATATGAAAGAATTTGCTAAACCATGCTTTTTGATTATTCTTTTGACTGAATTTGGATCAGAAGTGTTCTCTGTAGCATTTCTTTATGATTTCTTTGGCACTATAAGAATGAACTATATTGTTAGAGGTTTGGAAGATTTTTGTTCCCTTCTTCGCCTAGCAATCGGCATTTTCAATCCCATCAATGCCACAATGCGATGGAATGTCACAGTGCGATGGATTTACTTCAATGTCTATATGGCCTTGAAGTAAATTGCCAATTAACAGTTGACATTTTAGAATATTCACTTATAAAGGCGCCTCGATGGAAGATATTGCTTGGAGGGCCACTCTTGAATCCCATAAAATAGCTACTTTTGCAACATGTTCTGTGTGGCAAAGAAGTTGAGATAGAGCAATGCATGTAGCTGCAATTTCGGCATCAAAAGAAGTGCTGTGAATTCCTATTGGTATATAGAAAGAGAATAAGTTGCAGCAAACTTCAGCATCTGCATTACTATTATCTGTCAACTTAGAAAAGTCCGTGAAACCGTATAGCTATTCATCCTCAGGGTATAAAGTATCAAGTCTCCAAAGAAAGGATCCTTAGAACTTGGCTATCTGTTTCTTTTTTTCGGACCTAATGAAGTAGCTCTGTTGAAAGCGCAAAGTCATACCTTTCATTCGGGTAGGAAGATTTTATTAAATCTTCTGGTTCGAAATGAAAATTATGGACCTCTTTAACAGCCATAACTTTCTGAAGGAAACCTCTCTGTGATTTAAGATTTCTGTTGGTATAGGATAGAGAATCATTCCAAAGGGATAGGCATTCTGGGATTCTAGTAATTTTCTCCCCTAATAATAAAGCCCGTTCTTCTATAATAGATTTAATAAACGTTTGATGGGTTAATAACGACAGATCATCGATTGGTGTTGATTTCACAGCTCCCGTAATTAGCTGTAATGCTTGGTTATGGAACACTTCTCTAGGATATCAGTCACCTGTTTAGATGATGCAACCAAAGGCTCGCAGCAGTAGGTAATGAGTGGCGGAACGTAAGTGTTATATGTTAATTCTAGAGTTGTTTTAGAACAACCCCATTTCAAGCCAGTGATTCTTTTCAAAAGACTTAACCTCTTAGTTGTGCGTTCCACGGTCATTTCAATGTGTTGTATCCATGTTAATTTTCGATCGAAGTTAATACCCTAGTATGAAAAACAATTTGAAACATTGAGAGGTTCAGTTGCAATGGCTGATGGGTGAAAGAGAAAATCTGATAGACTGTCTTAACCAGATTTACTTTTCTGTTACTATCTTGGCACCAATGATCAAGAATATCCAAAGCTTTATTCAAAATTGTCTCAGATTTCTCCTTAGCATGATACTTAGGCATTTCTGTCCATAAAACTAGGTCGTCTGCATATAACAGACATTTAACTCCGACAAGTCTCTCCAACTCAGCAATTAGGTCGTTTATATACAGATTAAAAAGGAGGCAGCTGGAAATGGCTTCATGTGGTAAACCAGTTCTTAGAATCTTGTATTTTGAATAGCAGTTTTCGTATAGAGCTCTACAGATTCGTTGGCTAAGGAAACTCTTAAACCATCCAAACAAGTTTGAATGATCACCAATATTTGAAAGTTTCAGAAGAAGATGTTCTCTCCAAACTAAAAGTCATATGCATATTTTAGATTCACAAATACAGCAGACGAAATGTGTTTTTTATCCAGCGCATCCTTTACCGTCTGGCTTAAAAGTGTAACATGTTGGCTGGTAGATCTGTACTGTCTGAAACCTCCTTGTTCGTTGGCAATAAAATTAGAGTTTTCCACATACCATTAAAACCTTTTTGTTACCATTATTTCCATTATTTTACATAGGATACTGGTCAATGATATTGGTCCATATACTTTAATAGAGGCTGGGAGGCGTGGTTGGTTTGTCGCTGGCCTTCTGCATCCAAGGTTGCGGGTTCGACCCCGGATCAAGTCGGTGGATTTTCGTGATGCAGAAAATCGATAGTGGCCATGTCGTATGATTATGCGGCATTTAAAAGATCCCTAGAGTGTCTGTTTGGCTTGGGCGCTCTCGGCGAAATTAAATCCTGGTACAAGTTCACTTCGTCAGAGCTCAAATGCCTCCCTCTGTGGAGGAAACTGGGCGTCAAAATTACCTGCGGTGATTGGTATCCGCCTATAGGGGCACCGCCCTAAAAGAGTGATACCAGCTCTTAAGAATGTACTAGGTCTGCAAAGGTAAAAATACCAAACCGCAGCCCATTGGATAAAAAAAAACTTTAATATCACTGGGATCTTTACCCTTCTTATGTATTGGAACTATAATTGATTTGCGCCATAATGCAGGCACTTTACCTGTGTTCCAAAGAGTATTAAAAAGCTTTAAAATAGTGGGAATTGCTTTGTTTCCAAGATTTATGAGAAATACTGCGGGAATGGCATCTTTACCTGGAGACTTTTTGGCTTTTAGACTACACAAAGCACTCTTAAGTTCAGCCATGGTGATAGGCGAGTTAAAAATTGGAAGGGTGTTATGATTTTGATTTAGTAAATTCTGTTTATATGTGATATTTTTGTTAACACACCTTGGTTTATTTTTTACAAAAGGCGGATTTTAATTGAATATCCGAGAAATCTTTGACAAATGCGTTTGCTATCCTCGCATGGGAAGAAAACGAAGCACCGTTAATCACAAAAGGTTTTTAAATGGGTCTAAAATATTCATTTTTTAAACTTGCAAAGAACTTGTAAGTCTTTTCCCCATCCCTTTGGAAATTCATATTAGAAATAAAATTCCCAAAGAAGGCTCTTTTTTCCTTGAGAACCTCTTTGCTATACAAAGACGCTCGTTTCCGCTAGTTCTTGACATCGATTGAACGTTCTGCTTTTCTTCTTAATCTGTTTTTTTTCTTCCATTGATTTGAGTTCTTCAGACCAAAAACATCTATAAGTCCTACATCTATCTCTGGGGATAAATTTTTTTGCACAGCTTGTAATCTTATTTGAAACAAACTTGGTGATACGATCGACACATGCCTCGAAATTTATATTTTCGGGGACTAAAAGCAAACTCTGTCAAAGTTCTGTTGGACCTCTTATCCAAAAAACGTGGGTTCTAATCCCACCTGAGACGGCCTAATTTCTGAGAATGTGTTTTTTACTATACTATTTTATTAGAATAATTAAATTTAATTAACGAATAAATAGTAAAAAACAAAAAAATATTCCAACACTATATATAGAAAGGAAAATGGAAAATTGAAGGGCAAATCGCTTTGTGATATTGTGATTCTGTCACATGTATTTTTATGTCTTATTTATATTAATTGCAACTATTAAATAAAAAGTAACAAAAATGAAATTTTTTCTTTGTTGAACTAAATAGGAATTGATTTAATTTTTTATATTACTTTTTTTTTGTTTCTATAACAGTTCAACCCAAAGTAACAAGATTAAAATAGTAACATGTCAATTAGTCTATCTAAGATTGATGCAAAGTTCTGTACACAGACATCCAAATTTATTCTGGATTCAAGCGATAAGTATTTAAGAGTTCAGGTAGAACACGATACTCACAATCAGAACACCAATGCCACATGTATTAAGAGGTGGCATCATCATGGTGCGGGCTAAAATTTCCATGAAATAATCATACCGAGGTGCATATCTTAAGGTAACTGGAACGTGTGTCTGCGACAAGGAAAAACGAACTTTTTTTGCACCAAATTTAAATGGTTCTCACTTACTTAAATTAAAAGCAACGGAAGTAAAATTTTTACGTTGAATTATCTGTATATTTATGTATCTGTTAATGTTAAAAAATTCAATTTTAAATTTCAAATAAATCTGTAAGAGAAATAATTAGTCAATAGCTATATTTTTTATTATCAAGGCAAGGCCTTTTTTATTTTCAAGGCCTTTAGGTATATTTTGCATAAAATCAACTGCATATAAAGCTATAAAATTTTACAGAGTTTTTGCAACCGTAACAATACATAAAATAAATTAAATGAAATTTTGAAACAAATTTATAAAAACATTAAATTTTTTTTTAAATTATTGATTTAAATTTCTTTTAAATTTTATGCAGAAATTGTGCTGTATCTAAAATTTGTGAATGTTTATTTGAAAAAAAATTCATTCACTTTGTTGAAAGTTTGTGGATCTTATAGTATACAAAATATCAGAACTATAGGTAGAATAGATTTTGAGAAAAGTGTACCGAAATCACCAAAACATGCATCTTGGGAAAATTGCAAATAAAGATATTTTCATCAACGATTTGTAAAATAATATTTTTTTAATGCATTATAATTCATACTATTATTAACTGGATTATTTTGCATCATTTCTCAGTTTTTAAATTGTAAGTATCAAATTCTAGATTATTTAGAGGTATTTTTAATTTCTCTTCCCCTACTTCATCAACACTGTTTTCAACGATTCACACCATCTTCCATTTAAAATACTAAAGTTTTATGTGTATAAGTTTTAATAGTTTTACTTCACTTTGAACATCATTATTACAGGATATTACAGAATTCCTTTCACATATTTTTTATTGTTATAAAAATACACAAAGAAAATGGCTTCGATGAATTTAAGAAGTTAATTTGATATATGTATAGTTTAAATGGAACTATGTTTTTAAATATTATGACAAAAGAAATTGTTTTTTTTTGTTCTCATACGTACGAAAATTTATTTATTTTAAAGTAGAAACAACAGTTATAAATGTATAGAGTTATTCATGAACATTTAAATTTTAACAATAAGCTGTTAAGAAAAACTAAATGTCTATTTTACAAGTTGTGTATTTAATTTAGAATATTTCTCAAGATCCACTTTGTACTATTGATTTGTAATTTAAGTATTTATAAATGAAAAACTAAACATAATTAATATTTTAAAAAACAAAATCTTTTTTCGAAATTTTGTAACTAATCATTCAAATTTTTCATAATTTTTACACAAAAAATGTAGAATTTTCAATAAATTTGAGCATATAATATAGAAAAATTACATTCGTTGTATAGAAAAATATTAATACACTACGGATTTTGAAGAAAGTGCACCTGAATCACAATTTCTTCACATTTGCTTATAATTTTAAAATTCCATTTTCTAGCGTTCTATTTATCAAATTCTCATAAATAATTCCTCTATAGATGCAGTAAAGTGCCCTTTATTTTTTAAAAGTAAAATTTTTTAAAAAAATAGTGCAAAATTTGAAGCACTTTTATTTTCCAGTTACCTAAGGTTGCCCTGAGACGGTTACGCGGTATCGGGTTAAAATCCTAGACTTTATTATAAGATATTATGCTGTAGTAGTGATGTCATGTCCCGCGATAGCGCGAGACTCGCCATCGAATAATTTAAGTACATACGTCGGTTTCAGATTTTGGTTCATGTATGTTCCTTGCTCGCTGCATTGAATACATCCTTTCATAGTTGTTCAAGTATTTAACTTGACAATTTTGTGTCACTTGAGTTTTAGTAGAAAAATAGTAATGTGCCATGCTTTAGAAGAGAGGTTCAGTGTCGAAAACCATGTTTAAAAACAATTTTAATACAGAATGGCAACACCGAGACCACTGGGTGGATAGTAACTCCTAAAATATAGTAGAAGTAGCCCGTACCTGGAAAAATCCACCCACCCTTGAACTAAATAGTAACAAGATATCATTCATTGACATGGCCAAGTAATTTTAGCGCGTTTTCGGCTTCCAAATATTCTTCGTCTTGTCTTTGCTTTGCGTGTCTGTCATGATCTCTCTGTCGTTCTTCTGCTCGTAGTTGAGGATCTGATCTACGGGTTTGCATTCTCGTTCTATTTGCAACATTGTTAAGTGGATTTATTGGAGAACGTGACCGTTCTGCTCGTCTCTGTTAATGTTCCTCACGGTTTGCTTTCATTTCACTTTTTACAGTCAACATTCTTTTCCTTCCCATTTTTAGGTTTCAAAAAACTTTTCTCACTTTTAATTTTCAAAAACATTTTTCACACTTTTAGTTTTTAAAAGAACTATTTTCACTTTACACTATATATCTTATCACTTTATCACTTTTAGTTTTCAAAAAAACTATTTTCGCTTCACACTATATATCTTATCACTTTACTGTTTAAAAAAAAAAGAATTAAATTAAAAAAGTAAAATCAGAGCCTTTTATACATTTTTTCTGAACCTTTTTTGAGAAGATTTCCTCATTTTTGTGAAGATTTTCTCCAAAATGCAGGTAGATTTTTTAAAAAAAACTTTTGCAAACAATAAATTTACTAGGTAAAATTTGAGAAAATTTTGTTATAAACTAGCGAAATTCAGGAAATTTTGTAGTAAAATTCGGGAAAACTTTTTGAAAATTTAAATATGATTCGGCTCATCTAGGGCACAAATGCGACCAATGCCGAAAACCTGAGGTCGATTGGTTGCTTATTGGCTGAGAAAAAGGTACGACAAAATATGGAACGAAGACGAAGACGAAATTTGCGTCCTAATACCGCTTTTGTTCCACTACTTGAAAAACGCGCTAAAAAATGGAGTAATAAAAAAGGAAACGAGCATCACAAGTTTTAACAAAGCCTGGCTATAGAAGTGCATTTCCATTTCTGTAAAATGACTCAGCAGTTTCTTAAATTGAGCATGGCAAAGGGGAAGAGAGAGTGTCTGAATACAAACAGCTCAACTATTTTTAACGAATTGATTTAATTTTCGCGTTCGTAGGCAGGTCAAATGCTGTGAGGGTAGTTTCGGTAATGTGAGCCAAACTTATCTTATTTCCGTGATTCATTGTTTATTGCGTTCATCTCTCATTCCGACACGTTCGGGATAACTTTTACTCTTTAAGATACATTTGGTGTATTTTGACACATATTAGTGCATTAGGAAATGAAGTAAAAAAAAGCAAATAAAAAGATTTCTCAGCTGTTCCAAAAGGTCAATATTTCAGTAAAGATTTCCATGACTTCGACCAGGAATAAGTTGTTTTTCGCTGAGTAGGAATCAAATAACGCTACTACTTTATAATGAGAAGGCATTTAACGGGAACGTGGACTTTCTTTAGAGACAAAAAATACACATTTGACTGATAACCTAAGTTTTACAGAATGTCTCATACATAATTTAACCCCTCATTTTATATCTGGATTATGAATCAAAAAAATGTTTATTTTCAATTCCTGCTACTCTCCCTATATATTTATATATTTATCTTGCTCAAATAAATTTTCTATCGTTAATAAAATACTTTCTATTCATCCAATCAAGTTCAAATAATTTTTTAAAACTTGTAATGGATGACACTTGATGTTGAAACAGTTTTTTCAAATATTAATTCATTCATTAAATTAAGTTAATTACCGGTTTTGACGCCAACTTAAATTCGTCTCCAATGTTGTAACAATGTAACTGTTAAAACAATGACAGAAGTTGGCGTCGAAAACCGGTTTTTCAACCAAATTAGCCAAAACGGGTGTGCATTGTTACAACAATACATACAAATCATGCTCTCTTTTCAATTCCTACTATTAGCTCACTCTCTCGCTATATATATATGTAATGACTTCTTCTAACTCTCTTTAACTGTACCCCGTTAAATCATTTCCTAGTTCTTTCGCATCTTAATCTAATTGCTCGCGCGCATAATCTTAATCTTAATCTAATTGCTCGCGCGCATTTGCATCCAATCACGACTCCTGTTACAAAAGAGTCGTACGACCTTCACCGCCAGTTTAAAAACTCGGAGCACACGGTTATACGGCCCTTTTTTTCGCTTCTTGTCTCTTGTCATCATGTAGTCTGCTGCAGCTAGTGTTTGTGTATTGTGTGTGTGTGTCTATTTGTGATTACGTACATCTATGTGTCGTCCTTGTCTTGCTTAAATGTTTTCAAGATGTATAATAAACAGATTTAATTAACCTCAAGAATGTTTCTTCAATATCAGTTTAAAGAATCCATTCCAACGAATATCGTCGTATTACATATATATATATATTTGTGTTTGTATGTATATTTGCTCAGTATTATTAACAGGAAAGGGGAAGGTTGGCTGCCACAAAACATGTTCAACCCCACTTTTATATAAATTACTTTATATATTAGCTGTCCTAAATGAGCAACGTTTATAATACTGTAGTATCCATACTTTTATATTTTTTATATTTATCTCTATTATTTTAATTTTTCGTATATCCTTTTAAAATCTGTTGTCTGGTTATCTTGCAATATCAGTTCTTTTCAGTTTTGATCATGTTTATTCATCTCTCTGTTGTAGAGAAATTTTGACTATATATATATATATCTTATTCAAATTTTCAATCGTTAATAAAATACTTTCTTTTCATCCATTCAAAATAGGAATGTGTTTAATTTTTTTTATATTACTTGTTTACGCTTATTTTTCAAACATACATATCTTTTTAATCATAATAGCACCATTCGCATACAAAAATTTCGTAAACATTTATGTAGAAAGATCTATTCAAATCAATGAGTAATTGACCTGTAAAACTGGCTTTCTGTATGGCAGAAATCATTAGACTTTGGAGTCAATTCACCCTAACCCTTAATATACCTAGAATGTCCTATCAGAGAATACCTAGCTTTATCTTAAATTACAAATTTTACTTACATCTGTGACGGATCTATACGCGTCCTTCTACTGACCCTCTTGGAAAATCTTTGTTCTATCAACCTTGCAGATTAGGTCAGTTATAAATAATATAGGTTTGCTAGCTAGAAAGTATGATAGAGGATAATAGAGGATTAGACGAAGTCGCCTGGAGATTGAAATATTAAGAAGTTAGAGATAAGGAAATATATCGACCGATCAGGTATTAGTTATATTGATAGCGTGTTTTGGGCTTTAAATTGTTAAAGAGATTTACGTGACGATTGGTCCCATAGCTACAGTGTAAATCAAATATTAGGGTAGTGGATTGATCCATAAAAGGTGGATTAATTGGTTAGAAGTCTTCTCAGAATTCGCGACTCTCGTAGCAAAATTTCCTCTGCACTTTTCTGGGAACATCTCATCCTATCCAATTAATTAAATTGTGTCTGTGATAATTAGTGTGCTGAAGAAATAGTTAAAAAGTATTATGTCGAGTCGTCTTTTACTTCGTCCCACACCTCTAGCCGGGTCCGAGAGTACGAACGGAGTGTAACACATCTTTTGCATTTATATAGATGATTATAAATTTTTTTTATCAAAATTGGATCATGTAAAATAAATTCGAAAACATGGCACTGGACATGACACGGCATCGCAGTCTGGACGGTAGAATCTTGTTTCTCTTCTTCCCTTTACTGTCTCTCTTGGGGAGTAGCAAATAATGCACTATCGTGTTGGATTAATTTTCTTCTCTGTTGGGGGAATGTAGTCAACAGTCTTTTAGACAAGCTTGAAGAGGGGACTCTGCAGAAGGACGTCTCTTTTTGCAGAAAATTCTACCGAGTGATACTTTTCAACTATTCGAAGCCATAAAAAGCACATGTGAAATAATAGAGGAAAGACCGATTGCAAAGTGTAATTTTTCGCAGTGTTAAACTAGAGGTGGATCAAGCGGGGAGGGGGGCATACATGGCGGCCCGGGTACCCAGCGCCAGCAGGGACCCCAAGCTTGATGGATTCCAGTTATAAACTCAACCTACAACAAAAAGATCTTTAATCGATATTGCAACCCTGATGATTTTCCGGGATTTAAGTCGTGTAGCTGCTCTATTCATCTTTCTTCCGTACATCTGTATTGTTACAATCTATAAAATTTTCGCATGCGCTTTTTTTTTTCTGCACAAATTTTATTTCGAACAAACGAATATTATCAAATCAAATAAATTCGTTTCTAGTTCACAGCCTTGCTTAGTTAATCTCGGATACATTTTACACTGATGGGAAAAAACATTCCAACACCAAGAAAAATTTACTATCGACTATTGAAACTCTGGCAATGCATTTTCATAGGTAACATATTTCATTGATTAAAGTTTCAAGATCACAGGTTAATTAACGTAAGCGCGAGAAAAGCTATTTCAAATGTGAAATGATGGTACATTAAAAACCGCTGTAACCGCCAGAATTTTAAATGGAAGCATGCAAACGTGCATACAATGAGTCATACAAGTACCTGATGCTTGTGGGATGGAATTGCAGGCTTGTTGCTCTTGGTAGGTCAATGTAAGATTGTTTAATTCCGGTTGTGGTTGTAGCTGTCGTTGCCATCCAATGATGTACCATTCGCGCTCGAATGGAGGAAGACCTTGTGATCTAGCAGGCCAACGTAACATGATGACACCTTATAGAACATATTGGGTTACAAAAGGGTATGAGGGAACACGTTTGGAAAACACCCATTGAATGAAGTTTATAAATGGTAGTGCAACAGTTTGAATCGCCAGACTGCTGCAGTCAGTTTGTGAATTAAGCTCGAGAATGCTCCTACATTAAAAATAAAATTCCCCGCTTCAGACTAAAGCTCTAAGGGAAGGCCCAGTTTATCTAGACTACAGAAAGATTGTTTGCAGGCATTGACCTGGCCTTCTTCTAATGAATGTACAGCCATCACTGCAGTGGCGTAACGTAAACCTCCTCAACACTCACATCGTGGGAGAGGGGGGGGGGTAGAATTCTAGGGGGGCCAACATAGCTTGACTGACTCCAAGTACGGCTTGGGACCTAAAATCTGACTTTTCAGGGGACCCCTAATATTCTCCGTTCCTCCACTATATCACTGGCACCAAGACAGAAACAGCTTTGGCACATTACCACTCCACTCTCCAATGATCTTTAGCGTGACATCATTAAAGTCACAGATATCAGTGACTTGGAACTAATGGTATGAAAGCTACAGGCAGTGTCGGATTACTCATTTGGTAGAGTAGGCGATTGCCTATGAGCCGCACGCTTTTTAGGGGCCCCGAAAAATTGAGAAAGCCAAATGTTTAGCTATTTTTTATTGCAATGGTTAGTTTTTTTTTAATCACAGATTCTAATAAATAATTATTGTTTAGTTATATTTTTTAATTTGCTGATAATTTGTTATTTGATTCGTGTAGTGAAATATATTCCTGAAATGTTGTGTAGTAAATTATTAGGTTACAGGGTCCCGAGAATTTGACAACCAAGGGGTTTCCATGTCGTTTAGTCCAACACTGGCTATAGGGCGTCTGGCTGGATGCTATTTCTCATACAATTTATCTGTTGCAGTTCACTGTGTCACTCTGGTGCCAAAAAAATTATAATTTCTGCTGTAGATGCAATATGATGTTCGCCAGCCATGTGGTGAATATGGCTGTCTTCTCTGTCAGTGTGACTCATGCTTGGTTGGACAATAGTTTTCTTGAGATTCGTGCCTTCAAGGGACCACTGCTGCCAAAAGTCATGCACAGTGGATACATTCCTCCCAAGTTTTCTTGAAATATAGTGGAAAGAATATCTACCTTTTTTGAGCTCTATCATACTACTTCGTTCAAATTCAGTGAGCTGTTGATATTGACTTCTTCGTATTCTTAAAGTTATTCTGGACTAACATCAACACACTAAGTCAAATATGGACGGTAAATAACTCTCACTGACTTTATAGTGCATATTTAAAGTACACCTGATTCGCATGTTCAAAGAAGGGTTTGCAGCCCCCGGGATCCCGGTGGTTTTTTCAAATCCCAGGATTAAAATAACTAATCCTGGGATTTAATTTTTTTTGTCTGTGTGTGTGTGTGTGAATTACAATTTAAAATTTTTTTCAAAGTATTGGGAATCTGGTATTACATTTAATGTATCTTATTTACTTTTTTTGTACTGTGTACTGTATGCGTTTAATGTCAGTTTTCTTACGTGTAGAACCTTGAAGGGTTCGCGGTAAGTGTGTATGTTAAACCATGAAATTTGATATGTTTTCTCTTATTTTCTTCTATAACTTTCTCCCCATCGCGGGTGGGGTCTGAAAATGGACATTTCTCCCACCTTCAGAATGTCCGGTGTCAGCTAACTTGGACAGAGGCAATTAGAATTTTTGGAAGATATCTAGTAGGATTTTCAGCCCCGGGATCCCGGTATTTTTTTCCAATCCTGAAATCCCGGGATTAAAATAGCGAATACCAGGATTTAATTTTTGTCTAAATTATATTTAAAAATTTTTTTCTCATAAAAATTTTCTAAGAGTTTAATTCTTCAAAAATTTATATTTTGTTTATGAAATATGTACAGTTTTAGTGCTATAGGTAAAACAATATATATATACACATCTCTCATTTCTGGTACGGGTGAACGTAGCACAGATCTAAGTGGCTCACTGCAATGCTTACACAAAAAAAAAAGCAACATTTCAAGAATAGATTTTATCACATTTCCTTCTTCAGTTAAATGCCTTTAATTAATAGCGGACCTGCTTGGAAGATTTGAGACACTTCAAATCCCAATGCATTACTAACAGCTCATGCAACTGGATCTTCAATTTCAAATGAAATAACACTTGAAATTGATTCACATTCTGATTCAATAACTGGATCAATTTATACATACAAAAACCATTAAGTGTAGCAGAAGAGCTAAATAAAGTTATCAAAGAGGTATATGCACCAATGCAGTCTATTAGATGTGAGACACTGTCATCAAAAATTCAAAAAGGAATGTCCTTTTTTGAAAATAAAGGGAGATGTGGTGACTATCTGAAAAGAACATACTCCTATTTAATGACGATAATACCTACAAGTAAAGAATCCGAACGTGCATTTTCTTCGACAGGACAATTTGTAACAAAAATAAAAAGCCGTTTCAACGATGAAACGCTGGACAAACTGTGTTTTTATAAGCTTATTTACAGAAACATAAAAAATGATGAAATGTTTTTTTTTTAAATTGCATTTGGTACTATTTTTATTTGCTTTTTGTGATGAATTAATTTTTTTATTTGTTTCATTAAAATAATATTACATTAATTTTTAAATATATTTTCAGTTTTATTATGCAATTTTAACTATGCTAATATGTAAGTATTTTTAACAAATAGTCCAATCCTAATCCCGGGACCAATCTCAGGATTCCGGGATTTGGATAATGTTATCCCGAAATCCCGGGATTGAAAATATGACACGGGATTTCAAACCCTCGTTCAAAGTTGAGCAACTAGCATTCATTTATGCTTTTAACGCAAAAATCATCTTTCAGATTTATAAATACGCCTATACCGAATTTCATTCACCTAGCACACCTTCTTGGGGTTTGGATTTTTATTTCCATCAGCGTATTTTACTGATGAAGATAAGTGAAAGGAAAGGGTTTTTTGATGAAGGATATGTCTAGTTCAAAGCAATCTTTTTCAAGCTAATTGAATTTAGATCTTAATAACAAGATAAACGACATGGCTGAAATCAATGAAACGAATGTGGAAAAAAAAAAGACCACAACGCTGGAGGGGGAAAAAACTGCCCATTTGAAATAAATGTACAAATGTGAAATTTCCCTAATGACCCGTGATTAGTAATATCATTCTCCAAAGAATAAATGCTACTAGCAAATCATTGCAATCGGTTGGATTTGAATTGTTAAAAGGATATATATATAGTCTACTAAAATATCTGGAAAATTATATACAGAACTTCAGAAATGAATTTTCAAAATAGGAACAAGAAGCAATTGATTTATCAGGGTTCTCGTTTAAAGAGGAAGTTGGAGAAGCTCGCAGGCAACAAAAGAGAAAAATTATTTTCGTTGAAAGTAAAGAAGTCTGTTATGAATTTTTGAAAAAAGGAAAATTTCATAATTAATTCATTTTATGTCATATGCGATACGCAAAGAGCAGAACTATCCCGAAGAGCTAAGATGTATGAGATTGCTATGGAGCAATTTATTATATTTTTCGACGAAAGACAATTACCTGAAATTAAGAAAAAATTTACACAAAAACTAAAGGAAACTTACAAAGACGACATTGAGTCTTTTAATGTTGACAATATGAATTGGATCAGTTTTTACTACTTTTAAAAGAAATCACAGATACAATGGAGACCACACTAGAAATTTATCAAGTTGCAAGAGAAATCCTAATGTAGACATACTTTTGAAAATATTTTTAACAACACCGATTTCAAATGCATCATGTGAGAGACCTTTTTCAGTTTTAAAGAGTGTTTTAAATTATTTAAGAATTTATTGGAGGGAAGACAAATTGAACATGACGATATTTTACATTGAACTAAATTTTTGGACATTATAGATACAACAAAATTAATTGATGAATTTGCCAAAGAAAAATAAAGCAGTGAAGTAAGTGAAAATTGTAAGCTCTAATTAAGGTTTTTAATTTTTTTAAAAATACAGTTAAGATTTTTCTTTAGCCATTGAGTTTTTTTTTATCAATGCATTTTATTTTGAGAATTGAAGGATGGCGAATCTTTTCACTAATTTAGTTTTTCAACTCTTGTGTGAGCCCATGGGCCTCAAATTTTTTACCTCCTGGGGCCTCCATCTACCTTAATCCGCGTCTGCATAGAACACGAAAAAAGATATCTTATTTTACCATATTGGAAGAACTGTATTATTTTTTTAGCATACAATATCCCTCACCCCCTGTAATTATATAATATTTGCAAATTTAACGGATCTATCGATAAATAGATTAATTGAACGAAAATTAGATGTGTCGGGTTCCAGCAAAAATTGCTTATACCCAGTATCCCTGAAGATAGGGTGAAAAAGAAAGACCATTAGTAGATAAACGCCTCCCGAAGGGACGCAAATTGAGAGAGGTAAAGCCGTCCGGAGAAACCCTTTCGGGTCAAATAGATTAATTACAAGACATAATTTTCAATAATCGTACGTGTAATTTAAAAAAGTCGTGCTGCCATCTATCGTAAGAAGAGCTAACGAATACCGAAATTATCGAATCATGGTTTTGTCAACGATATACTTTTTCCTTCTCATATATCTGAAGCTACGGACAGCAGAATAAACAGACAAATAGAGTACAAATAGCAGACAAATACATTAAAATAGTTCTGAACGTAAGGAACTTTTTAAGGTAAACCATATGTTTACTAAATTAAATTGATAATTAGTCATTTAACTTATTTGCAGCATCTGAGAAATATCAATGGAGAAAGAAGCTTTTTGAATTCTATATTACTTTAATGTAGCCCTCGTCACAAATCGATTTAGTGTGCTTACATCTTGTGATACTTCTGCCTGGCCAGATTCTCAAAACCATTCTAAGAGAATTACAGTATTCTGTTCGGGACCCATGGTCGAGTTTGCCTATAGCCGCGATATGACTATTTTATAATGGAATAAGAAAATAAGTAATTCTCGAAGAATAACCAATTTATTCAAAGAAATAAGACAATGCTTCAAGAGAGCCGCATACTATACACTCATACAGTGGCGTATTAGGTCCCCCCTGTAAACTCAAGGTTTGGGCCCCAAGCCCAAATATGTACTTAGTGTCAGTCAAGCATTCGGCCCCCTACAGTCCAGTACGTTACGCCACTGCACTCATATCCATAAATTAAGGAGATAATGCCAGCTCCGGTAAATAAGGGTGTAGAAGCAAAACAAACGTGATTATTAATAAAGCCCATTTATAAAACAAAAGATAAAGAAAAAAGAGATGATGTGTGTGTGTGTAAGATCGAAAATACTCATTCATAAAAAATACGATTTTTGCACCCTGGAGCAGTTGTAAGAAAGGCCTCCCTAACAAAAACTTAATATTGCATGGTGGTATGACGTTCAATATATTTACTCGCGGATTTTACGATATTATTGAGTAGAACAATTGACCCATATGACATAAAATAAGATAAAATACATTAAAATACCATTATTTAAG
Source organism: Trichonephila clavata (assembly GCA_019973975.1). NCBI lineage: Eukaryota > Metazoa > Arthropoda > Arachnida > Araneae > Nephilidae > Trichonephila > Trichonephila clavata. The sequence continues at coordinate 103,699 of BMAO01019483.1, forward strand.
TTTTGTAAACCACTTAATAAATTAATAAACAACATTTGCATATTATATTATCAAAATTTTTTTAAAAAAAATGGAAATAGATTCCCAAAGTGAACAAAATTTCAATGAATTCACAGAAAAGGGATAAGCAGATATAATCAGATGCAATAACAACGTTACGAAAAAAGAAATAATGAGTAGCGAACTAGAATTGAAAGAAAATAGAATTTATTTCATCTAGGAAAAATAATATACCCCATAAAAAGTTTACTGCAGATGATGACGGAAATACGAGAATATGGACAAGTTCTACCGTAAAGCTTACTATGGGGGCGCTACAGTCATTAATACCATTTTCTTCTTCCGGTTAATGCAAAATCTCCATTGCTTTGAGCTAAAAAAAAAAAATTAACAAGGTATATTTTAGAAAAGATACTGAAATAAATACTATAAAATCCTGAATCTGAAATCTGCAGATCATCTTCTATCCATATAGTGCAAAAAAAGTTTCAAAAACTTGCATTAAAAGTTTGAAAAACTCAGTTGAATTCCGATGTTTTCCCATAGATTAACATTACACCGGAAGTAAGTGAGGGTTCCACTCAATGTTGTTGTTTACAAAGTAAAACTTGTCCATAGTCATGGTAGAAAAGAGAAGATGGAGCGGGGAGGGGTTAATTTTCCGATTCACAAAATCATTGATGAATTTGATATTCTAATGTAAGAAATATATCCATCAATGTAATTTATACATGGATTCATTTTTTAAAAATGGAGTGAAAACTTAGAAAACCCCACAAGAATTTTATTTTAAACCAGTGTCAAAAATGTTCTTAAATTAATTGAGCTGAATTTTGCACACCTCGTTACATTGCAATAGGTACGCTTTAAAATGAGTCAGCAACTTTTAGAATTGTTTACTAACATTAAAAGTATATAATCTTTTATATGGAATTTTCAATAAATGTCTGTTGTAACAAATATTTTAAGGTAAGATATTTGTTAAATTTTTGTAATATTAACTTTATAAAGTAGCGTAAACTTTTTATTATTGTAAATAAACCTGATGAAACCATATACGCTGAAATATTTAGATATTATTATGTAAAATGGAAAAAGAAGAGAAAGAACAATAAAAAATATAGGGCGTGGATTAAATTGGAGTGATATTCAAACAATGTCGGGTGGATAGTTCACTCAACCTTAAAATTAAAAAAAAATCTTTTATACATATAATTATCAAATATCTTTCTTCAAACACCACCTTCCCCCACCACCTTATCCATCGCGTCCACCACATTTGATGTTATCTCACCACATTTGGTGTTATCTCAACCACATTTGGTGTTATCCACCACATTTCGTGTTATCTCAACCACATTTGGTTTTATCCACCCCATTTGGTGTTATCTCACCACATTTGGTGTTATCTCACCCCATTTGGTGTTATCTCACCCCATTTGGTGTTATCTCACCACATTTGGTGTTATCTCACCACATTTGGTGTTATCTCACCACATTTGGTATCTCACCACATTTGGTGTTATCTCACCACATTTGGTGTTATCTCAACCACAATCTTATCTCCACCACTATGCAGAATGCCCATAACATAAAAATGACTCCTTTATATGAAATTATTAAATTAATGCCTATAATCTTTAACAACTATTTGAATGTAAAATTATATAATAATTTAGAAAAGTCACGTAAATTTTATATTATTGTAAATAAACCTGGGAGACAAATTCACATAAATGCTGAAATATTCTGATATTATTATGTAAAACTCAATCCTAAAAGCAAACAGAAATGATGCGTAATTATTAAATTTTATCTTTCTTCAAATACCTCCAACCTTATCTATGGAGTCCCACCACATTTCGTGTTATTTCCACTGCCACCACCACTGTGCAGAGCCCCCATTTAAATACTACTTGCGTTCGGCACACGTTCCGTTTCTGTATAAAAATGTAGATTAGGTTTTTTTTTGGAGAAAATATCTCCCCGAGTTGTGAAAGTGTGAAGGTATATTTTAAAGTTTGTGGTGGTGGGGTCCTAACTGGGACCCCACTCACTCTGCCTGGCGCGTCTCTAAGTGTGGGAAGAAACACAGCATCACCCACAAACGCCATAATAACAAATATATTTATTCAAGTTCTGAACAAACACTTAAACAATCACAAGTTTAACTATAAGAAGAAACCTAGGAGTGATCTCTAGAACGTTGATTAATCCTAATACTCAAATATAAGTAAACCCGACTACCAGAAATGGACAAGGAGAACAATCACTAATGACCTCAGGCCGATTCTAAATCTACTATCTTAAAACTTCAATCTAATAATTTAATCTCAGAATTTACACCTTTTAAACGCGCGCTAAGTTCGTGAAGTAATTCTTCAATGTTCAACTTACTTGACAGCTTCGCGTCTCCTTCTCCTCTCTACATCTACAAAACCTAGACTTCATATAGTCGAGCTAATTAACATATATCTATTTCGTGTTTTTCCTGAAAGGCTGTGAATTAGTATAAATGCTAGCCCCAAAGTTTCCCAAGAGGATTAGTTAGAATATCTCGCGAATAGCCCGTCACAAGTTTATTTTTATTTTTGTACTTTAATTGAAATGCGTAAATTAGTAACGAAAGTACACTCACTTCCAAAAGTTAAGCACGAAGATGTAAAATGCAAAAAAATCCACAAACACTGCTTTGATTGACACACAATTTGGCAGGAAAGTAGAATATATATTTATACATAAAACAAAATCAATAATTATATACAGAAATGAAAACAATATTAAATTTTTGTAAGTTATCAGATAATGTCATACTGGAGACTTAAACAGAATTATGTATATAAACAGCATAAAATGTAAAAAAAGGACATTGATAGGGTATGTGATCCCCCCTCATCTGTATGCAAAGTTTACACCTTCTGACCATGCTTATAATTAGGTGGTCAACCACCGCAGAATTAAGCAATCGCCATTCTTCTTGTAGAGCAGTTTCCAGCTCAATAAGAGTGGCTGGAGGTGGGAAACGTGAAGATACAGCACGGCCGAGAGCATCCCAAAAATTTTCAATTGGATAAGGTCGGGCGAATATGCTGGCCACGCCATACGCGCAATCCCTTCACTCTCCAGGTAGTCATCGACGATGTCAGCTCCATGGGGGGACATGCGTTATCATCCATTGAAACAAAAGTAGGGCCAACTGCTGCAGCGTACAATCTCACAATGGGTTCTAAGACCTCATCTTGATACCGGACAGCCGTCACAGAACCCCGTTTAAAGATGTGCAGGTCGGTGCGGTATCCTAATGAAATCCCTGCCCCCACCATAATGTTTCCGCCTCGGAATGCGTGATGTTCGGTGATGTTTTGGGGCTGATTGCGTGTTCCTTGTTTACGCATATCCTTATACGCTTGTCATCTGGCTCCAGAGCAAATCTTGACTCTTCAGTAAACATGACATTGCCCCAGTCAGACACAGTCCAATTGACATTTCCCCAGCACCACTTTAATCGTGCCCCTCTTGATTGGACGGATAAAGGAACACAAACTCGAGGTACCCGGGCATACAGACCATTCATATGTAATCTTCGGCGTACAGTAGCTGCAGATATAGCCTTACCAATGGACGCTGTAATCATAGATGTCACACGTGTGGAGGTCGCTCTGCGATTCCGCTTGGCTACAATAGCAATATATCGATTTTCCGCGGGGGTTGTAACCCTTGGGCGACCGCCTACGAGCCTTCGGACAACTGTCTGTGTGGTTTGGAATTGTTTCCATAAACGTGAAATTACAGAATGAGGAACGCCGAAGAAAAGAGCAACATCTGTGATCGACTGTCCTGCTTCAATGTGCCCCACAGCACGCCAGCGCTCAGAATCTTCCATTCGTTTTCCGGAAGTCATAGAAACACGCATGTCTTGAAATCAAATTGAACGAAAGTTTTAAACACCTTCTATCACCACTTACAATCAACTTCTGTAACCCATCATAAAGCTGGCTTCTTATAAGACTGCCCTTTTTGCATATTTCTTGACATGAAAGTACAATTGGCTTTTACCTAACATATTTGCAAACTTCCATCTACCTCTGCAGCGAATTGCATCCTCTTCAATTCTGATTGACTTCCGGAAATTAGCATTTTCCTCTCCGTGCTTAACTTTTGGAAGTGAGAGTAATAAGTTTAGTGATGTATAATGTGTATATGAAGGTAATTTGTTCAAGCTATACTTAACCTAAAAATTCAACCAATTGCAAAGCATAAGAAATCGAGTTTTATCGATAAATAATTAATTTTTGAACATCCTTATTTCTTTGTATGATTTTGGTGGAGTAGTGGTGAAGGTAAAAGTGATAACCCAACAGTTATTACAGCCTGAATTATAATACCTATATATAAGAATGAATACAATGTATATGTTTTTTTTAATTCTTTCATTTGTTATTTTAATCAACAAAACTTAAAACACATTATTGATGCAGTGTTTCTTTTCGTATGATTATGCATTTAAAACCCTAAGAATTTTTAAAAATTAACATAAAGATTTGAAACTTTGTGTGCTTGTGTGGTATATGTTTAATACTTCTGTGCATGGTGTAAGGATTTAGATTAATTACTATTTTTTTTTAAAAATACGTAATTTTAAATAAAGTTTTTTAAAATTGTTTTTCATCATTCCAGATAGAAAAAAGAATCGCAATAAAAATTGGTATCCGAGCACAGAATTGTAAGTAATACTTTGGAGAATATGAAAAAAATTGACTAAAAATATTAAAAGTTGTTAAAGAAGTAAGATTTTTAAAAAGTTGGAGTTTTTTGAAAAAAAAAAAAAGATTAAAAAAATCAAATAACTTTTGTGTAAAAATCATATTTTTCTTCTGAAATGTGCCTTTTATGGTCATGCAAATACGATGCGTGTGTTTTCTTATAAATATCTAAACGAAAATTAAATGCTCACTAGAAACCATGATAGCGTAAATAAAACAAAAACATGTTTATTTCAGACTTGAACATTTGCATTTGAACATAATTCATATGAAATTTCATTAAATAACTTAAGGTCACCGTGGCCGGTATTGTTTCAGTCGAACCGAATGTTCGATCCCACTAAATACTCGTGTGCAGGGGCTGATATCTGATTAAATCTCTTGGGGCATTAAAGTCCTCTCGTTGGCATGGAAGTTTGGAGAGTAGTGTGCTAACTCAAAGGCTTCCTCGTCACTTGAACGCGTATCATAATTACAAGCCCCAAGAAGCGTTACTTTTGTGGGATAGTAAGCAAATACTTAATCTTCTTAAAGGGATTCTGAACTATCGATTCAATTTGATTAAGCCTAGAAGACGAGATTAAAATATTTCAATCTTTGAAGATATTAAATATTCATCTTCTATTCGCATTAGACAAAACCAATTTAAAACTTCGACTTCTTATAAATTCAATCGAATTCCAGTGTTAATTAATTGCCAATAAGCTCTTATTTCATGTGTCTATCCTGCCACGCACATTATTTCTTTGACAGGAAAGAGTAACTTCTCAGCGCCGTTTGTGTCGAAGTGGAAAGTAACGCGCGCATCACCGCAGCTCAAAGTAAACTCTTTGTCCCGACACTGCATTATCCGGACACCTTCAGTAGCTGCTCGAATCGTCAGCTGGGCTTTTTCCCCTTCGGATATTGCCACATACTCTTCCAAGAACAGTTCCTGCTCTAATTGTTCGCTTTTTCCTTCTTGCGCCTCGGCCTTCTGCAGAGATTTAACGCTCGATTGGATGTTCGTGGTCTTGTTGCCAACAGTCATTTCGAAATCCAGCATTCTGTGAATTGCGGAATAACAAGGAATGGGCCTAAAGGCAACCACGGCGCCGACAATGATGACGGGGGATCCCGACACCGTGATTTCTGCCGTGGTGCGCTGCTCGTCGGGAAGGAAAGTTGTCAGGTTGCCGTCGTACCTGTATTCCGTGGGGAGTTCGATTCGTGAACAATTGTTCACCGATCTGGAACATTAAGAATATATCAGTTGATATATAAAACTAAATACACAAATATGATTATCTATCGAGATACATTTTTTTTAAATAAAAAATTGCTTTAACATTAGTATTATATTCTGTCTGTATTCTAGGTCAAATTTTCAATTCATTTGCGCAGAGTGGTTTAATACTCAGATAACGGTATTGGCTATACATTTAAGTGGAACCTTAGAAAAAGCTCTATTACCCACTCATCAGAATTTGTTGAAAAAAAGAGAAGAATTTGTTGAAGTTATATACGAATAGATAGCAGTCCACACTGAGTTCAGCATAGCAACGCTGGTGAAAGGGGGGGGGGAGCACACCTTTCCAGTTTATCTTGTTTCGCTTTCGCTTTCTAAGGGGTCGCGGTAGCCTAGAGGTCAAGGTAATGAACTCGCACGTTATCTGTCGAGGTTCAAACGTTCTCCCGTTGGTGTGGTTTGGAAGTCAGAAGGGGGGGGGGGTCAGCTCAGCTGTCGTCCTCGTCACTTGACCATGGTTCAAAATTACGATGTTCATCGCCAAAAGCCCTCGGGCTGCTGAATAGTAAGACGTTAACGTTCACTCACTCACTCATTCACTGTCAAAGAAGAGTGAGGAGAAAATGACGTCCCATCTTCATAACAATCTAGCCCGTCTTTCGACTGGCTGCACGTCTCTACATTTAAAATTCATTTTACTCATAAATTCATTGGGCATGGTCGCCTAGTCATAAACTCGTGGCTTGCGTGTCATGAGTTCGAGCCTAGAACCGCTGAAGTCCCGCCGTGTCGCTGCACGTTAATTCGATCGAGGCTCAAACTTCCTCCCGTTGGTGTGGTAGTTAAGAGAGGGGGAATTACCAGCTCAGATATTGTACTAGTTACTTGACCTAGGTTCAGAATAACGTAGCCAATAGTTCTCTTGCTGTTTTAGAGTGGGACGTTAGTATAATTCTCTCATAAACTCCTTATTAAATTAGTACAATTTTCAATTTACGCGTGTGAAATTTATATTCATTTCTATCCAAACCTACCAGTTCGTAAAATACCGTTAAATTTGGCGTATATAATGCGCATCTATATTTTGGAGCTATAAATTTTGATTTTCTTACGAACCAACCTGAAATGTATATACGCAATGCTCTTATGATTTGAAGTCATTTATTCGAGATATTATTCAAAGCTTTAAAAAAATAGTATATTTTTAGAATTACAACCCTTTAACTTCAAAAATAATGTCATTTTTAAGTAAATAGTATTTCAATATATGTAGAAGTTTAATTTTTTCAATGCTTATCTTTTTTTTATTTTTAAAGTTTGCATTTTTATACATGGCGTATAAAGCGCATCCGTTAATTTCGGTCTTATTTTTCGTATTAAAAGCAGGGCTTCGAACCGGAACAGAGCCGAAGACCGATAACCGAAAAAAAAAAACACCGTAATTTGGGTCGAAACGAAAACAGGAACTGAATCGAAAGAAAAAAAATATCGCTTTGATTATATCTTAAGTCATTTTGTAACTGTAACAAACTTATCAATATTTTCGAATTAAACACGTCAACCATATAATTTTTTTCATTCCATGTACATTGTTTCTTTTTACGAATTAAAAATTAATAAAACCTTTTAAATTTTGATAGAATTACATTTTTTTGGTTTATGATAGAATTACATTTCTTTTGTTTATGATAGAATTACATTTCTTTTGTTTATTATAGAATTATATTTCTTTTGTTTATTATAGAATCATATTTTTAGTACAAATAAGAAAATACATAAAATAAAATTATTCTGTCGGAACTGAACAGAAAACCTTTATTTTTGGCGAAACGAATACCGGAACTGAACCGATATATTTTTTTTAGTTGAACCGGAACGAAAGCCAGAATGAAAAAAATTACGGTTCGAAGCCCTGGTTAAAAGTGTGCGTATACGCAAGATTTTACGGTTTTCCTGGCCCAATTTTTGCAACAATTTTTCCATATTTCTTGAGGATATGGGTGTAGAACTGAGAAATGATTCTCAATGACTTCTTGAGGCTCTGGGCCCCTACACAAATGTAGGCTCCACTTATGACCCATAAAAGTAGACAGTGCAAAGCATTTTGTTACGAATTTTGTATAAAATAATGTAAATAATTTGTATTTGGATGTACAATGCCTTTATATTATTCTATGCTATATTTATTTCATGCTAAAATTGTAGTATTCACAAGCAACGCCGTCCCTTACGTTATAATGGCGATTCAATGGCAACTTGGCGAAATATTGGCGATAGAGCCAAGTTGGCATCATTTATGGCGACCAAGTTGGCGACTTTGGCGACCAAGTTGGCGAGTTCGGGACCCTCTGGATTCTTCTAGAAATTAGTAGATAAATCCACTAATTTCACGATCTATGACGCGAGCGCATCTTTCCGGAACTTTCGGTCCCGGCTATAAATAGAGTGATAATCGCCGCAACAGTCAGTCTGGTTTCAGCCAGCGAGTAGCGAGTCTGATTTCAACCAGCGAGTAGTGAGCATTGTTTAGATTAGCGATTAGTATTGCCTTGAACTTGATCAGCTCGGCTGTGCTTGTGAATAGTCATTTACATACGTGTATTTTAGACACTGCTTATTGTGTCTAAGTGCTGTTGAAGGTGTGAAATCCTTCTGTTATTTATTCTGTGAATTTAGCTGTTGATTCCTGTATGTCAAGGATTTATTTCCAACAATAAATATTCATAGCTCTGAAAGAACTGTCTTGTTGTTTACGACTGATTTTGCATAAAATCCTCGAGCCCCGATCTACGTAATAATATGTTGTGAAATACTCGTACAAACAATGAGCCGAAGCAAATAAATGTGAATGACTCACGTTCACATTATTTTGTATCTTCATTGATTTTATTTTGTAAATTTGCTCATTTCTCTGTTTATATATTTGCATTGCATAGATTTTGTTACATAATTGCTTCATTTTGTAATGTACCTGTTTGTTTTTGTAACTTATTTGTTTTTGTTATTTCATTAGTTTGTAACTTTTGTTTTGTAATTTATTTTAATTTTATTTATTTTACTTATGTAAGACCTCCGTGTGATACTTGCAGTGCACGGTAATTTTTTTTTATCTGTTTTCAAAAAAACCTAAGGGAAAAAAATAAGAACGATAAGAAAGAAAAAAAAAACTATTAATTACTTGAATATTCTCTTTAAATAAAATTTTGAGCTGATTCCTTGATGAAAATGTATAAATGTTTAGCAATTAATATTATTTTGAATAATTTTTTTTCATCTTCAATATTGCTGCTTAGAGGATTTATTTTAAAAATTTCAAAAGGTAAGTCAAGAAATAAACAATACAAATTAATTTTTAGCCATACATTTCACATGCATAACAAAAAGTACCCTAGCAGAATAAGTTTTCATGGATGCTAGTAAAAAATGTTAACGAAATTATTTTCTAAATATTCGTTACACCGATTTCATACTGTTAACATCTTATGTACGACGCACTTGGAAACAACAAAAGGATTACTGGTCGTAATTTTGAATCGCGGACAAGTACCCGGGAAGGCACATGTGCAGACACCCCACTTTCCAACAGGAGGCCTCAACAGATTTAAAAAGAATCGACCGTTTTGCACGGAGGGTCTTAGATGGCATCAAATACAAGAGCAGATGAAAAACAACGTAGGTCATGAATTTGTGACATTGACTACTCGGTTACCGCGGACACAGGTTTGAGTTAGTGAACACGAATAATTGTTGATAAAATGCACATTAGAACTGTAATATATATACTGCTGGCCACCGTAAATGCAAAACCAAGAAAAACAACAGATAGCACAACAAAATTTATTTTGTAGATAACATGTTGACCAAGTATCAAATGATTAAATGATTACTGACTTCTGTGAAGTGTGGTTCATGCCAGAATCAGTAGCCAGAGTAGCCGCCATTGTTGGAGATCACCCCTGCCACACGCCTCGGCATTAATTCAAAGAGACTTTGGATGTGTTCATGGGGTACAGCAGACCAAGCAGCTTCCACACGTTGACAAAGTTGATCTGGTGTGGCATCCGGGGGTGTAATCTGGGTCAATCGTTGAGCAACCATGGACCACATGTTTTCTATCGGCGAAAGATCCGGAGAGCGAGTCGGCCAGGGAAGCAATTCAATCTGGAACCTTTGGACAATGCGTTCCACGTGTGGTCGCGCATTATCCTGTTGAAATATGGCTGTGGCCAAGCCCTGAAAGTAAGGAAGGACAACTGGCTCCAACACCTCGGAGATGTAGCGCTGGCTGTTTAAAGTACCGGCAATGCGCACTAGAGGAGTGCGAGAGTGATATCCAATACCGCTCCATACCATACTACCCGTACAGGACCAGTGCGGCGGTGCATAATGCAGCTGTTCAGCATCCTCTCTCCACGGTGTCTCCAGACTCGAATCCGACCATCGTGGTGTTGGAGACAGATGTGTGACTCGTCAGTAAAGACAACTTCATTCCATTCTGCCACCCACATCCTTCTTTCATCGCACCATTGGCGGCGGCGACGTCTGTGGTTCTGCGTCAAAGGTAGACCAAGCAATGGACGTCTTGCGGGCAGACCACTCTGCTGTAAACGGCGTCGAATGGTAAGCGCATACACTGAATGATGCGTTACAGGCTCAATGTGCTGTGCTATACTTCGTGATGTGACTGAGCGATCCGTAACTGCCATGCGCACAATTTGCCTGTCCTCACGTGAAGTGTTGCACTGAGGTGGATGAGATCGACCACGTCGGTCTGTCGTACCCCCCTGCATCCAACGGTCACATATCCGCATTACAGTTGTTTGGTTTCGTCCAACACGACTACCGATTTCCCTGAAAGATAATCCACAATCCCGGTAGCCCACTATCCTTCCTCTGTCGAACTCGGATACTTGATCAAAAGCTGATCGCTGTTTTCTACGAGACATAACGGATCGTTTTTTGAAAAAACCACAAGAAAAACACAATTGCCGAACTTGAAATTGTCGAAATGTCCAAGCCTTAAATAGCGCTTTGAAGTGGCACCACAGGCGCGCGTGATATGTGTCTCCACTGAAATTGTAACCATTTGCATATCTCACCTCCGCTAATGCATGTTGTAAATTCCATATTATTTGCATGCTTCCATCAGGGTGTTGCATTTACGGAGGACAGCAGTGTAATAATAAATCATATCTGATACAATTATTAATTCATGGAACTAATTTCAAATTTTTTCGACGCACTACACCTGAAATTATAAATATTGGGGATTATTTTGTGCACTCACAAAATATTTGAAATCTAATTTCAACGGTAGAAAAAAAACTTCTCACTAACAAATCGTCCATAAGGCCAGTTCTCACATATGCTGCAGAAACTTGGACAATGACCAAGAGAGACAAGGAAATTCTTGCTATACTTAAAAGAGTCATTAGAATTATTTTTGGAGGCTTAAAATGTGATAACGTTTGGAAAAGAAAAACCAATTTAGAAATTCATGAAATTTTTAAAGAACCAGATATTGTTAAATTCATTTCGATACAAAGGTTAAAATGGGCAAGACACCTGATAAGATTGGACGACAATCGAATCACAAAAAAGGGTCTTTGTGGCCACACCATACGATACTCGAAAGAGAGGAAGTCCAAGACTCAGGTGGATCGATTGCCTAGAGAAAGATCTAAAAACTATTAATTTCAGAAAAAATATCATATTAAATCATTCAGTAATTCGCTGGGAAGAAAACAATAAATAAAGTCACGTTCAAGAGTTTGTCAGGGCCACTAAGCCATTGCACTGCTTATCTTCTTCACTTTCATTCACCGGGCATCACCATCCAGAATTCGAAAACCCGTATATCTCTACTGCGGGCACCTCACATAGGTTAGTAGCTTAAAAGTGAGGCCGTAAATCCAAACACGGTCGAACGCTTTCTGTATGTCCAGAAAAATGACTCCCGTGCTTTTCTTATTCTGGAATCCTTCGGAGATATTTTCGGTTAGAGCCCTGTTTTCTTACGAGTTGACCCTTTTATACTCCAGGGTAGGGTCACCTCTTCGCCTCTCATTGGCGGGATCCAAATTTTGCACTCAGCTCTTCGGTCTCATCTGCACACTACTCCGCAACAAAGGCTTGTCCAACATTTAGACTATAATTCATCTCGATATTAGTTTTTCTTTTAAGCCTCCTTCTGCTGCCCTCCAAGGCGCCAGTCTCCTCAGACAGGCTCCGATAATGGACACACACGGACTATGTCTAGTCTATTGTGCTTTTGGTCACACTGGAGTCGAAAATCATGAAGCCAATAAAAGGATAATGATTTCAAAGTCATGTGTTATGCCTCTGACACAAAAGGTGAGCTACCTGCTAACTCATAGGCACACGACGTCTTAGACGACCAAATGATTCTCCATATGTCAATCTGGACATCTATAGAGGGGTGTGAGTTCTATTACGAGCCGTCGTTACAGTAGAAAATCATGGATTCAGGATCGATTTTATCAATTAATTTGTTGTTTTTAAATGCCTTAATACAAGCAATAAAAATATTTTTTTTGCGATGAATTTCGCAATATTAAACCATGGTCAAATTACAAGGCCACATTTTTAATGAAACCCTACTTTCCTAATATCTATACGACACCACACACAGGTGAGTCTCGACAGATCTGAGGTGTATCGGTTTCGCTATACGATCCTTTGTAATGAGAGACGTTATTCCCTGCTTTAGATTACAAATTCGTTACTATACTCATTACTATACTCACCAACTACTGCGACCACCTAGATTCCCTCATAGATTGTTTTGAAATATCCAGTTGCTTTATGTCAAACGTACATGAATTAACAGCCTAAATAGCGAAGTAGTTAGAGGTCATTACTAGTGATGTTTCAATCAAACACCATGTTCAAGTCTCAGTTCCGCTACATGCTTGGAGCATACAGATTGATTTAAAACAAGTGTGACCAAGTTTAAAAGCATGTAATTATTTATGGTAAGTTTTATTAGCTTTCCTGGCAGTTATATTTGAAAAATGAAACGTTTAAATTACCAATATAACTGTTTTTGTTAGTATCAGTAAATTATGACTCCGAAATTAGATCCTCAAAACCGAAACGAAATTTTAAAGCTTTTGAAGGATAGTTGCTCAAATTCTGATATAAATAAAGCATTCAAAAATCAGGAAAGGTATTTTTCGAATGGATTACTATCTAAACTTCGGAAAAAAATAACATTTGGCTGGCAATTAAAAGCTCCAGGAAAAAAATGTAGACCAAAGGAAGTCCTTGGTGGAAAAAAAGTAGCTGAAAACCTTATTGCTCTAGAAAATCCTCTGCCTCAAAGAACTTTAGCAAAGAAAGTACAGGTATCTCTTTTGACAATTTCTCGTCAGATGAAGAAAATGTTCTATAAAAAAGTGAATAATCCAGTCTGCCTTCAAATATCTGCAAAGACCGTAGAAAAAGGAAGAAAATGCTCCTGGCCTCTTTATTTAATGTTACGCATAGGTAGCTACGGATAACTTCAGATGAAGCAATGTTTCATCTGTTATTTACAACTGGCAAAACGAAGATACAATATATTTCACTCAAAAAGCGTCGCAAAGACCCAGCTCTTTTTCAAAACAAAATTTGCCTCTCAGATGTTACAGTATGGATGGAAATGTCCTCGCAAGGCTTAATAAAACAATTTTTTGTAGAAGCAAAGGCTAAAGTCGATGCTAAATATTATCAGAATAAAGTTTTGATGCACATGATAAAAGAAAGTAAACGTCTTTACCCTCAAGAAAACTTCGTTTTTCACCAAGATTCTGCAGAAGTCATACTGCGAAATCCACTATGAAATGGCTGAAAGATAAGAACACTTTTTCCCTTTTGGAAAATGACTACCACCCTCCCCTAAATGAGTACCCCCAAAATGGTCGAAAAAGCTCTTTTGGCTTTTCGTAATTTTTACGTAAAGTGTATTATGTTAAAGGAAACCACATTAAAAATTATACGTAAATCGCTTTATTCAATAAAAATTTATGATATTCTGAAATTGGTCACATTATTTTTGAATCACCCGGTAATGACCTCAAGACCCTTATGCCATAAGACAACCTAACACCTAGATTCCAGTAAAGTCTCGACATCTAGAGATATCCGTACACATTAAATTTGTAGGGGGCTCAAATCCTAGCGCTGATGTAATGTACCTCATACGGGGTGTAACGTCTGCGCCCCCCCTTGAGACATCTGGGACTTGCTTCCCACGGTCGGGTCAGTTTAGAAGAATGATGACCACACGTGCAAAACCACCTGCAGTCGCTAATATACTGCGACGGACGTGTCTTAATGAGCCCCTGCAACCTTTGACCCGAGGGAAACATTTCGCCTCCACCGGATGGGGGGTGAAAGGGGACGCGGAGACGTCGGTGAACCGCAGAGAAGGGAGAACAGCGCGAAAACTTCGCCTGGAACGGACACCATCAAGATCCCTCCCTCACAAAATTATTTTGGACTTTAAAATCATCCCATAGTGAAACTTGTATATGTAAATAATAGCTGTGATAATTAAAATAAATTATATTTCAAACACGCTACCATATTATTTAATCAAACGTCACAGCATTAACGAAAGTGGTGTCAGCGGTAAGGATTAATAAAAAAATAATAGAGATTACCGGACCCGTGAGAGGAGGTGATTTGGTGATTCTGGTTTATTACGGGAGCTCTGCAAACTGCACGTAGAAAAACTCAAGACGCATAAGCTTGGAAATAAGGATAAAACTATCCTTTAGAGAAAAGAAAAGCAACTCAGAAGGCCGAGATTTGATAGTGGATAAGCTATCCCATCAATAAAGAAAATCCTTTTGTGTGTGTTTTGAAAACTGAAATCATCTTTAAAGCAAGAAAGGTCAACCGGATCTTCGGTATTCCCAAGTTCCAGCAGATAGTACTTCAAAAGGGGTGAGTACTGTTATATTTCTTGAGTTGTATTAGTTGCTTGCTAAAATTTCTACTACAAATTTTGAGATACTTAGTGTTTTTTCTTGCATGGGAACAATGTTATTGTGGTTCTAGAGAATTGTAAATACGAGTATTGTGTGCAACTTTTAGCTTAAGATTTATTGTGTTTTTAAGTTTCTTGATAATTGTGATTATATTACAGTGTTAAAATTTTTCTTTGTTTGTTTCTGTGTTTGCATGGGACCAGTGCTATTGTGATACTAGAGAGTAGTAAATATTGTGTGAATTTTAACAAATATATTGTGCTGATATTGTTCAAAAATGGCTTTTCTCGGAAAAGGGAAAAAGCAAGATATGTTGCTACTCGCAGAGGAATTAGGGATAGATGTCACACCAAACATGACTGTCCCTAACCTCAAAATCGCAATCACTAACAGTGAGGGTTACGAAGAGGAATTCGTAAAAAATCTGTTTGAGACTATTATTGCAAATAGGAAAATTGAAGAGGAATGGGAAAGGGCAGAAAAAATTAGATTTGAAGAATCAGAAAGAGCAGAGACCTTGAGATTAGCGGAGCACGCGTTGAAAGAGAAGGAATTACAATTAAAATTTGATCTAGAAAGATTTAAAATAGAATCCGGACATAGTGTAAACGATGAATCAACCGGCTGTATAAATCCCCGTTCTGTAACCTCGAATGTAAATTTAAGAAAATTAATCCCAGATTTTAATCCAAATCAGTCAGATATTAGTTTGTATTTGGTGATTTTTGAACGTCAGGCTAAAAGGGCTTTAATTGAAAAAACAGACTGGGTAGGGCATTTATTAGGGTTGTTACCTTTGGATATCGTGCAGTTCATTGCTCGCGAACCGGAGGAACAAGCAGAAAATTATGACTATATTAAAAAACTATTACTTAAACGATTTAAGTTAAGTCCGGAAGTCTTTCGCCAGAGATTTGTTCAACACCAAAAGAAATCGGATAGTACCTGGAAAGACTTCACCTTTGAAATGACTAACTATTTAGAGGAGTGGCTAATCGGCCTAGAGATCGAGTCGTTTGAGGACCTTAAAGATTTAATGGTTGTCGACCAACTAAAAAAACGCGCGTATGCTAGTATGAGAGAACATTTCTTAGATGATTGGGCGAATCTCAAATCATCTACTCAAATAGCCGAACTCTTTGACAACTACGAGGATGTCAGGAAAATAAATTCAAAAACCGCGGATAAATTCAGCAGGAACGAGAGAAATTTGACAACTTCCGGGTTTAGGGAGAAGAAAACTAGGTTCGGGGAAATTCCCCCTAAACCAGTGGTTTCTCTTCCTGAGGGCGATAGGGGGAGAGTTTTCGAAAGACGCGTGATACAAAAATGTTTCCATTGCAACCTGCCCGGACATATAAAGGCGGCATGCCCGAAATTAAATAGGAATAAAGCAACGGAGTCTCTCAATAATATTGAAGGAAATGGGAACTCGGATTTTCTTGGTTCATATGTAACAAAGGGCTCTGTGAATGGTCAAGAAATAGATATACTTAGGGATACGGGGGCAACAATAGATTTGGTGTGTGCTAAATACATTAATTCTTCTTCCTTCTCCGGTGAAAAGGTCTGGGTTAAACAACCGTTAAGCTCAGAATTGGTTTGCTTACCCTTGGCGGTCGTGGAAATTTCCGGAAACTTCGGAATGGTGCAAACTAAAGCAGCAGTTTGTGGTAATCATTTGAATCAACATGGTCGGTATTTGCTCGGAAACAAAACGGCCGAATTAATAAAAGAAAATTTAGGCTATGATTTTCTTTCAGTTGAGGTAGTCAATGCTGTTCAGACAAGGTCTCAAACCATAGCGGCTAGGAGAGAAATAGAGTTAAATAGCTGTAGCGATAGGAAAGGGGAAGATGAGGCTATAATTGTTTCTCCGGAGGCAGAGGATCAAATTTTAATCCCTGAAATGCAGGAATATGTTCCGGAGTTAGAGCTGCTAAAAGTTACTCGAGATGAGTTAATTGAAGCTCAAAAAAATAGCGAGGATATTAAATCATTGTACGAACAGGCAGTCAGTCAGGTGCAGGCAATAAATAAGGCTTATTCTCTAGAAAACGGGTTACTCGTCAAAAAACGCGAGGATAAGTTAGGTAATGTGGCTAGATTAATAGTAGTGCCAGAAAGGTTCCGTGAGCAAATTAAATTATTGTGTCATGAAGGAACCTCTGCACATCTGGGGGTTACGAAAACTAAAGACAAGTTAAACCGATATTTTTATTGGCCGAATTGTTATAAGGATATAGAAGCGTACGTAAAAACTTGCGATCAGTGTCAGAGGGCTGGGAAGCCAAATGAGAAAAAGAAAGCTCCACTAAAATTGGTCCCGGTTATTCAGGAGGTCTTTACTAAGCTAAATATTGATGCATGTGGGCCTCTCCCAATCACATCTAATGGGAATCGATATCTCATCACGGCCATATGCATGTCATCAAAATTCCCTGAAGCTATTCCGGTGGCTGATATCAGTTCGGTTAGTGTTACAGATGCTCTCTTAAATATCTTTAGTCGTATGGGGTTTCCACGGGAAATACAATGTGACCAGGGTACTTCCTTTACTAGTGCTCTGACTACCGAGTTTTTTGAAAGATTCGGAATACTTGTCCGGCATAGTTCTGTGTATCATCCTCAGAGTAACCCTATTGAGCGATTTCATCGAACATTGAAACGACTCTTGCGAGTCTTATGTTTAGAGGCAGGCTCCGAATGGGACAAACATCTTCCGTCTATTCTTTTAGCGTTGCGAACTGTGACTCACGAGAGTACAGGGTATACACCGTCAGAGTTGGTGTATGGGAAAAATTTGCGGACTCCAGAAACATTAGTAATGGAACATTGGATGGAACCGGAAGAAGAAAATGATCTCGTCACTGAATATGTGTTTAAGTTAATTAATAGATTAAAAAGGTGTCAGGAGGTAGCTATAGATAAAATGGAAGAGATGCAAATTAAGAGGAAAACTTGGTATGATAAAAATGCAGTAAAACGCGAATTTAAGGATGGAGATTTAGTACTTGTTTTGGCTACATCTCGAGCGAATAAATTAGCAGTACAGTGGATAGGCCCTGGGACGGTTTTAAATAAAATTTCCGAAACGAACTATTTGATAGAAATTCCCGGCAGACGAGAAACCTCTCAAATCTATCACATAAATATGCTAAAACCGTATTATAAAAGGCCGGAACATGTTAATTTAATAATTACCGATGAAGCACACCAATCTCTCGCAGATCAGGATTTAGAAATCCCATACTTAGAAAACAATTCCATTATTTATGATTTCGAGGATGTCATCCAGGCTAGCGAGTTAAACAAATGTCTTCAAGACACACAAGTTAATCAGCTGCGCGAATTACTAAATAAACATTCTAAATGTTTCTCAAATGATCCCGGTTTAACTAATCTGGTTGTACACGAGATCCAGTTGATTAATGATAAGCCAATTAGAACGAAGCCGTACCGAATGTCGCACCGACAAAATGAAATTTTAAAAAACGAAATTAATCGAATGTTAAAATTAGGAATCATTGAGGTAGGAGAATCGGATTATATGTCCCCTATGATTTTAGTTGAGGTACCTGGCAAGGATCCTCGACCTTGTGTCGATTATCGGAAATTAAACGGAATTATTAGAACGGAGTACTTTCCTCTACCCAACATCGAAGAACGCGTAGAACAGGTCTCCTCCGCTAAATTTATTACCATTTTAGATTTATCTAAAGGATATTGGCAAATTCCTCTGAGTAAAACTGCACAACGATACGCAGCTTTTTGTACTAGTTTTGGTACTTACAGACCCCTAAGAATGAGTTTCGGATTAAAGAATGCCCCATATTTTTTTAGTAAACTCATGGCAGGATTACTAAACGGTCTAGAGCATTTCGTTGTTCCTTATCTAGACGATATCGCTATCTTTTCGGATACGTGGGAGTCACATCTTAAACATGTGGAAATAGTACTGCAAAGAATCAGGAGATCCCAATTAACAATAAAACCCTCGAAATGTAAGTTTGCACAACAGAATGTCAAATTCTTAGGTCATGTGGTGGGTCAGGGGTTCCGCACTCCTTCCGAGGTCAAAGTTCAGTCTGTTCTTGAGTTCCCTACCCCTCGTACAAAAACACATATACGAGCGTTCCTTGGTTTAGCGGGGTACTACAGTAGATATATAAATCAGTTCTCGGTAATAGCCGCACCGTTGACAGACGCGTTGAAGGGGAAGGCAAGACGCGGGGAGGTTAATTGGACAACCGACTGTGAAAATGCATTCCGAGATTTAAAAAAGAAGCTAACTGATCAGCCCGTCTTGTACTCGCCAAATTTTGAACGGGAGTTTATCGTTCAAACCGACGCCTCTGATTATGGAATGGGGGTGGTGTTAACTCAATTAAATGACCAAGGAGAGGAGCACCCAATCCTTTATCTGAGTAAAAAATTTTCAGATGTTGAGAAACGATATTGTACGACCGAGAAGGAATGTGCTAGTATTGTGTTCGCAATTAAAAGGTTACATTATTATTTAGATGGAAATTCATTTTTAGTTATGACCGACCACAACCCTTTAGTATGGTTAAATAAAAACGTTAGTTCTAACCCTAGATTAATGCGATGGGCTTTGGCATTGCAACCATATAATTTTAGAATTGTACATCGATCGGGTAAAAGTCATAAAAATGCAGATAGTCTCAGCAGATCAGCGATCGATGATTAAGAATTGATAGTCATGTTTGGTTGTCGTGATTATTAGTTGTGGAATATTGTTAAATGTAAATAGTTAATAAATGGTGTCAATCATGTGTATTTGCTAATGATTAGTAATTGTCGGTAAATAATGTTCTTACTAATACTGAAATTAATTTTGAATGGATATGTATGTTAAAAGGATCCACACATGGAATGTAATAATATTGAATTGCTTAATATGTGTTCTACCTTGGGTTTATTATGGATCTGTCTTATTATTCATTAGTATTACCCGTTAATGAGGATATTGGGAAGAATGTTTTATGTGTAAGATGGTACCTTAAGCATATTAT
Organism: Trichonephila clavata; assembly: GCA_019973975.1. Lineage (NCBI taxonomy): Eukaryota > Metazoa > Arthropoda > Arachnida > Araneae > Nephilidae > Trichonephila > Trichonephila clavata. The sequence goes on from BMAO01019483.1 coordinate 123,722, forward strand.
AGCAACATGTTTTTTATTATGATTTTAATAAGTACTGTGTATGAGTGTTTAAAATTTTAATAATATGAATACTTCTTATATTGGTAATGATTATTCTTTCGTGATTAGCATTTGTGTAAGTTCCCTTGCAAGAACACTCACTCGCGGTAAGCATTTCGAATTTAATTGTAAGTTTATTAGATTTAATTACAACTCAGAAATATGACAGCACTTATTCAAAGGAATATTTTCCCTGTGTGTCCGACAACTCCAAAGGTCAGTCACCTCGGTTACCATCATCCACCCTGAACTTTTCTTTACGAAAAGTCTGAAAGAGGAGAGGAAAAGCTGTAACGTCTGCGCCCCCCCTTGAGACATCTGGGACTTGCTTCCCACGGTCGGGTCAGTTTAGAAGAATGATGACCACACGTGCAAAACCACCTGCAGTCGCTAATATACTGCGACGGACGTGTCTTAATGAGCCCCTGCAACCTTTGACCCGAGGGAAACATTTCGCCTCCACCGGAGGTGGGGGGTGAAAGGGGACGCGGAGACGTCGGTGAACCGCAGAGAAGGGAGAACAGGGCGAAAACTTCGCCTGGAACGGACACCATCAAGATCCCTCCCTCACAAAATTATTTTGGACTTTAAAATCATCCCATAGTGAAACTTGTATAATGTAAATAATAGCTGTGATAATTAAAATAAATTATATTTCAAACACGCTACCATATTATTTAATCAAACGTCACAGGGGGTAGGTTCACAGGTAAAAGTGATGTCATTTCAATTTTGTTATGAATTACAAAGCACATTTACAGTGATTAACGAACCTGTTATGTGTCGGCAGGGACGTCTTAGGATTTGTTGAAGCCCTGGGGCCCCTACAAAAATGTAGGCCCCACCTACGACTCTAAAAAGTAGATAGTACGTTGCATACGTTATCAAATACACATACAAACAGCAACCCGAAACAAACAAATGTACATGACTTACAATCGCATAAATAGGCTCAACCGACTGCCGCTATTTGACTTAACGAGTAATGATCGTATATAGTGGAGGCCTAGATCAATACATGGACGATGATCATCACAGTCTTGGCATTGTTGACGGTTGACATACAGCCTGAAATTCCCAGTTTTCTGGAGAATTCAACCAGAAATAACATTTGACCGCTAAAATTATTCGAATCAGGATCATACTGAGTCGAGGACGAGAAGAGGCTCCCACTGAGGCCGAGGCCCTGGGCCTGGACCCAGTTAGCCATGTCTTAAGACGTCCCTGATGATTGTATGCTTATTTGTGAGAACGCGATCTCTCTCAACGCGCCGTAGAAAATGAAATTAAAATGGTCTGTTCAAAAAGTATCCGACCTTGATTTTTCCTGCGCACTGTAGGCGCCACTGTACACAGTGCAAAGTGACAGCTCAATGCACATGTTTGAATTTTTTCCCTTCGTTCCAGTGTACCATTCGTTTTCTGTAGGATGTCGAGGGAGGTGCAGTTGTACGTGTTCGTCGGATTTTTATTTCTCTTAAGATGACTGAACGACTTGAGCAGACATTGCCGGTATATCCACTGGGCACTTGGGGCGGGCGCCCAGGGGCCAAGATAGGCTGGACTTAACCAGATTCTCTGGTTATAAATTTCTATCCGACAGTGCCAAGGGGGCTTGAAGAATTTCTGCGCCCAGGGCCAGAAAATGAATTTAAATTGGCACTGTGAGCAGAGGCACTACATCAAATTGTTTGTCTAACGCGTGAGAATGTTCTAAGTGAAACAGTTCATAAGATTCAGTAAGTGTTTGGAAACGATGCTAGGGGGGGGGGGCATGTTAAGAAGAGGTTTAACCGATTCAAAAGTAGCCGCATGTTGGTTCAGAGTGTCTAGAGTTCTGGTAGGCGACAAACCTCTCAAAATGCAGCTGTTGTTGAAAAAGTGGAAAATCTGATAATTAAAGATCCTCGTTTAACCGTATGAGAGACTGCTGAACAAGATGATATTAGTACAGGTTCAACCCATGCAATTTTGTGTTATCAAGCGGTTCCCAAACTTCTGTCGGAAGAACAGAAAAACTGCGGCTTGCAGTTGCACAGGGTCTACTGGACACTATATATATAAACACTGTGAATCTGGCTTCGTGTGACTTCTGGCTGTTCGCGAAAATGAAAGTGCCATTGAAAGGATCCCGTTTCTAGAGATGAGATAAGGAGACGGAAGAGTTGAACACCATTAAAAGAAGGCCTCCCAGAAGTGTTTTCAGCAGGTGAAGGAGAGTATGTGAAGACGTACTTTGAATTTTATTAGGATCCTGGTCGTCAAAGTAAATTTTTTTCTGGCTAAATATTGGATACTTTTGAACAGACCTTGTATGTAGTTTTAATTTTCCCTGAAATAAGTGAGACGTCTGGATAAAATGTACTATGCATATTATTTGAATATAACGGGCACAACGTTGTGCGTTGCAGATATTGCTTTGATTTGTTTGGTTTTAGGAAGTCACTGTTGGAAGTAACCCACAGTATGGCCGCAGTGGAATTGAGTTCCTTTACTTATAAAGTTATGAGTGTCGTATTATGGAAATGATAGGTCGACATATGTGACACTGTTGTGAGGCGGAAAAGAAATGTTCAGACTGGCCACATGTCTCTGACAAATGTTCCAAGATGTTGTAAATCATCATTCATGAAAGATTATCAAGTACGTACTGCTGGCCATTAAAACTGTATCTCCGTGAAGGAGGGCTGATATAAACCTCAAATTCGTAAGAAGGGGAAAAGTTCTGGGCCTAGGCTATGCTAATGAAAAGCATTTAAGTGAAGTCAAGTGCCGCAGGAGGAAAAAACGGCATCTAAAACTCTGTAAAAAAAGAAAGTTAAGCAATGGATTTCTCATTCGGAAATTACATTTGAATGTTGATTGGACGTGAGAAGATCGTGTTATAGCTCGTATAAGAAAGGAGAAACAGCAACTAGCATACGTTAGAACCTGATAGTGATAGGATCGTTGCTTTTCGAACGTGCAGTTCATCGTTTCACGACGAAATACTTCCATAAATTTAAGATACAACATATACAAATGTAAAATGAAATTGTCACCATAACGAAAGAAATACAGCAATAACATTTCTAAATTTTGTAGGAACAAAAATTTTACAAACATGTTTGTAAATAATAACTGTAACTCACACTTCAAATAAAAAGTACATACTATGAAGAAAATAACGATTACCAGGGCATAAAAATGCTTAAAGCTGCTTATTATTATGTATTGTATACATTGCTAACTTAGTTTATGTTTTACGTACGGAAACTGGAGGTGAATATGTGGAACAAACTACATTCGGATCTAAGAGATAATAACGCATTTGGTACAATATTTAAAACTTTTGAGAAAATATTGAATTAAAACATTTTACTACATATTTACCTGTTACGAGCTATTTCACAAAGATTCGATGGGATCTTCGTACAGCTTGTGGTCTTCGGCATCGTCAGGTTCCATAAAATGGCCAGCTGTTCGGATGTATCCAGGAGTTGGAACTTTTCCAAAATAGGTTGCAGATCTTCCATTTTCATGGACAAAAATCTCACGTATCGCAAAAAGTCTCTGGTCAAGAATCGAACGTTCTTGTTGGTGCATTCCAAGTCGAGTTCTTTGCACTGTTCTTGTCCCCAGCACCAAAGAGCCTCAATAATGTCTGTTTCAGATTCTATGTCCATTAGATCTAACTTTAAAATGTCCTCGATGGTTGACTTAGAAGCACTACGGAAGAATTTGGAATGCAACACTTTTTTAGCATTTTTAGAAATGAAGCCGAGACAACGTGATTGAAGTTGTTTCATTTCCAGAAAAGAAGCTTCTTCATACAGTGAGAAGACCGTTTCGGGATCCAGAAGGATGTTGGACACTAAGTAGTTTTCGCAAGCTTTGAAGAGAGGCTTTATCAAGTACTTTTTGGATACATAAGCTGCTTCGAAGGCATCGTATTCACTTTCTATTTTTATCTCATCGGAATAAAAATACCTAGAAATGCAGAGAATATGTAAAATGTTAGAATAAATTTAAGAAAAGATATCTATTAAAATTTTTTAAAAAGGAGATAGAAGCATTATTTTTAACTATCGAAAACAACAATATGATTTTGTGGAACTGTTAGGTTAGCTGATCGCAATGATAAATCATCAAATACGATCAAATCTACCAGCTGCAGATAGCCAACTTGAAAAATTTCCCATAATTATTCTCCAAGCGGTTTTAAAAACCTACTCGACACCCTTTTCTTCTCAGTCGTATTTTATCCTTCATATAATAATTAAAATTTGGCACTTACCTGTAGCTACAAAAGTCTCTATCAGAGTTTTTATTCACTAGAAAAATGCATTTTGTCTAAAGGCCTTATCAAGCGTATGCCTATTTGAAGCAATTTTTCTTTCAAGCATCCTTTCGAACAACTTCTACCCAGTTACAATAGCAACGGCTTCAAACAACTTTTTTCTAGTGAGCTGAAAGAATTGCTCGAAATTCCAGCCTATAGGGTTCTTCGTCTGCCTACGTCATGAACAAGATGGAGGTAAAGATGGAAGCCTTGGCTTCGTCAAACGCATCAGAAACGGCGTATACTATTTTAAATGGAATGATGCTCTCTTTCTGTTTACGACAGTCAACAAAAGAGCGAGCGGAGAAAAAGAAATAATGTATTGGATGTTCGTTTCCTGACGAAAAAAAAAATCAACGAGTCATTTTTCTATTTGAAGGCTAATGTCAGAACATGTCGTTCAACCTTTCACTCACACAGCTGCTCGAAATATCTCCCAAAATGGTTGTTCGAGATACGTTTGTGTGATAGAGCCGTAAGCATGCGAAATAAATTCTGAAAAGGAAATGTAATACGGAGAAGAAATTTGATAGCTAAATTCGATCATTGTTCTTCCGTCGAAATAAAATTAATAACAAGTAATAACAGGTCGATATTAAAAGAGCAGATTTTGTATGTTGTCACCATAACCTGTCCACTTGGAGAGATTTTCTCGGTTAACTGAACAATACCATACTTGTAAGGTCAAAATGAAAATCGTGAGGTTCTGAAAAAGGAATTAAGTGAGTGAGTCAATATTAACGTCCCACTATTCAGCTACTCCAGGGCTTTTGGCGACATTTCACGATCATACGCTTGTGCAGGTGTCCTCCAAACGTGCATCCATCCTGTTGTAGGGAAAAGTATGAAAGACGATTCGTCAGACCATATTACTTTCTTCGATTTATTAATCGACAGGCTTTTGTGAGTGTGACATCACTGCAAACGACGTTTAGCATTGACATCTGTTACAAGTGGCTTGGGAATTGCTGCTCTGCCGTAAATGTTCTGTCAATGAAGGTGTCTTATAGCTATGGTCATTGACACTGGAGGATTTAGAGGCTAATTGAGCTTTGCCGTCCCTTCTGCTGCAGTTGTTCGCTCTTTTTAGATATTACAATCCGCTTCAATACATATCGGTCTCTTTCACTGAGCTTCTCTTTCAATTTTGCTTTACCGAGCTTGTATTGCCAAGCTGTGTGTATGCTGTCATGACTTTAAACACCGTACCACCGTCTAACAGTTGAGAAGTTCCAGACACACTTGCTTAGACGGACTCCTACAATTTGGCCTTTTTGAAAATCTGAAAGGTGCGATATATCTTACGTTTTTGAAAAAAAAATTCAAGACTCACAAAACTTTAATAAATCTATCACGCACTAACAGAATATATACATTTACATTTCTATTAAAAAATCCCTGGTAGCTATTATTTTTTGCTGCTTACGAAGCGCTTTCAAAAATGTCATTTTTATTCACAGGAGTTTCCATTATTTTGATAACCACCTGTATTTTATTATCATATAAATTGTGAAAATTTCGAAACATGGTGGATGCCCGGGCAGACTTGTTGTTGCCGTGTCCTTCCCAAAAGGAAGGAATGAAAATTGCAAGAGCCTGAGACAGCAAGAGCGACACCACCTATCTCCACCTCCTCAATTTAGGCATGGAACTGGAGGCAATTTAGGCATATTCTCCAGCCCCCCTGCACCCGTGATTTCTGTTGCGACTGCCCACGAGACTTTCGAATCCACTGATTTAATGAGCACGAGAAATGTGATTTTTATCGTGTATAAATAATAAAAATAATTATAAAAAAAAGGATTGCGGGGACTCAGTCACCCAATCACCCCGTGCGACCATTAACGTTAGTATCGAGTGCGCGCCTGCTCCCGTATAAAAACATTTTGATGTCTTCTCGCTTAAAATATTAAAAAATAACACAAATATTCTTCATCGGAATTTTACATTCTTTTTCATTATTTAACATTCATTCTAAATGCTAATTCTGCGAGGCTTAAAATTACAGTTGATTTTGCCAAAGTGTTGCAGTCCAAAGACTGCAACTCTGGCAAAATTGTCTCCAAAAATGGTTTCTACAATCTCAATTGCTGCTGTCAAAATAAGCTCTCTTCTCCAATAGTGTGAGGCTTTTTACATCTGGCTATTTTATATTGTACTTTGTAAGATGTAAGTAAAGCGTTTTCATTTACAGACAAAGTTTTTTTTAAAAAAATGCTTTTTGTTTTTCATATGATTTTAATTTTAATTCAAAGAAGTCTCGAGGCTTGTTAATGTACTCACCATGAAGCGTTTTCAAAGGTTTTTTAAGTTTATTAGGTTTCACATACTGTCTGCTACCAATATATTTTTAACCTTTTGAAGACGGCTGGCCGATCTAGCGGCCAGAAGGAACAAACCCTTAATCAAATAACTTATAGAGGCATTTCTTCTCCATTTACTTTAGTAGTGGTAAATCAAAAATTTAAATATTCTTGAGAATACTTGCTTGATTTAATTTTCGTAACTATGCTCGACTCTGCACTTGTTGATGCTTTATTATCGTCGAATGTTCGCTTACGATTTAAAAATTTATCTGTGATTCTGATTTAATCTACTATTGTAAATTCTTCATTCCGTGGATTACAACTAACGCGCAACTTATAAAATGTACATTCAAGGTAGATTCGGTAGCTATTGAAGTATCTACTCGACAAAGACTGATTGGAATTGTACGAGGTACAGCATTTTTACATGTTTTGTCCAGACGTTCTATAAGTTGCCCAGACTTACGCAGACGTTCGCGAGAATGCTAGATGTGCTGGATATGATTAAGAGCAACATAGACCAAATAGACTATTTTTCTAATGACATTTCTACATTTAGGAAAGGATGATGGAGGAACTATATCTTTAATTAAATATCATTTTGCAATCTGCTCGAATTTAAAAATTAGCAAAAGGAAAGGAAAAAAAAAATAGCATAATAATTATCCTATTACTTATAAGTAATTTGCTTAAAATATATATTATTTAAAAGTATCATATAGAAAAATTTAATACTTATCTTGTTAATTTGTACGGTTTATGCTTAGTTCGTATTGTAGCTTTAGCGCGAAATGCATTATTATTGAATTTAATACATTATTGTTTTATAAGGGGGCGCGATAAAAATTATGATTGAAATTGGGTCGTCAATAATGAAAGTTTGAGAAGCACAGACCTATAGACAGAATTTTCACTAATTCCCACTAAATTTAATTATTTTTATTTTTTGTAACAAAAACGAAATTTTTTTTTTTATAAACTTGCGTCGTGGATTTTATTATTATAGTTTTCGCACAATTTTTTTGCAAAAATGTTTTAAGATTTTTCATTTTACGCGATTTCTTAAAATTGTGGAACATATCCCCAAATTTACCGTGCGTCGCATGTATTTTTTTTGTGCGATTTTTTTGCACGGTTTTCTGAGGAACGTATCTACTGTGTAAAAAAAGAGTTGGGTGTATAACTAATCAGCAAAAAGATTTTTTAAAAAAATAAAAACTTAAATTTTAGTATTTTTTTCAATCAACGTCAAGCTAAATTGTTATTCGTTCACACCTATTCAAGATGGGGTTGGACGTTCTCTACCTAATGACAGATTTTTTTAAGCATCACACTTTGGAACTGTGGGAAGTTTTCTGTGGAAGACCTGATTTACAGATGTAAGCCATTGAATGAAGTAAAATATTATTTTTTTTCCTATTACTGACAACTAGACATCGTTACAATGGAGACTTACCGAAGCATGATGGAAAATCCTTCTTTCGTAACATCTGGAACATGAATTTCCTCTTTTTCCCTTATTTTTCCGTAGAACATGGTTTTGAAGACCTGACTTCCCAGCCCCAAGATAAGTTTGTGACAGGGACATCGTTTGGGAGGCTGGTCCACTAGGAACACCACGTCGCTCATCACTTCGCTCTCTAGCAAATTAGCTATTTGTGCCTTCAATTTACATTTGTTGGATGGTTCAGTTACAGGCTCCATGCTGAAATGATATGCAAAAATTAGAGTAATGACTTCAAAATTGAGGTCTGCTAAAAAGAATCCCGAAATATGAGCTATCAGAATAATCTCTCGAGTGAAATTTTAGAAGCACTCTTTTCTCCAGAAATAAAACCCTATAGTACTACACATTTTTTTTATCAGAAAATAAACTATAAAAAATCACGAACCTTCAGTTTCTTAAAATTTTATTTTTTCAAATTGATCTACTCAGTATGTGTCTATTAGATTTACAGCTCTGTGGCTAAAGTTCAAAAATGAATGATTAATATAGTTTTTATCTGGGTTCGCCCTCAGATAGCAGTTATCAATGAATATGATAAATAAATAGTATTATTTACTAGAAATTGGTACCTTCTTGCATTTTACAGAAGATTTAGATTTTTCTTCCTATAAGTTACCGAAAATGAAAATTTTTACTGGAAAAATCTCTGCACAGAAATACTATAATAGGAACAAATTTCGAACAAAGAAAACTTTTTTTAAGTCCAACTCCAGATGGCCGTAAAGCGGATCCTGCTTATCTGGAACGTTCTGATGTTTTCATCACATACGAGTTTTTTTTATAAAATGCGCTCGTAAATCTGTCACTAAAATTCGGAATTGGTCTAAATTACAGATATCTATTCATTAATTAAAAAAACCACTTAAATAGAAAAGAAAATGTTTAATTACGTGCCAATTTAAACTCTTTTTAACGGTGGCTCATGCTTTGATGAAAAAATGTTTCCAGCGTAGGCGACAGAAAAGAGCAATGAACTTTGACGTCAGAAGAAGACAGTTGCTATCTAATGTCCGATGATTCTGTCAAAAGTTTATAATCAATAGAATTATCTCTTTAAGCATTTTTTTTCAGTTTGTGTTCATTTTACTTGCACTGTTGGGAAGGTAGTAATCTCATGGATTTATGTAGAACTGTCATTCAAGTTGGGTGTGTGAAGATATATTCTTATTAACTTCATTTTTACGTCAGATGAAACATTAAAATTAATATATAATTAGTATATATATAATTGCAAAAATAAAAAATATTCTGATTCTATGTAAAGAAAAAGTGAAAACATTGAAGTAAAATGTTTCCGCATTCTATGTAGGTCAATGGTCATGGTCACAAGTTCACGACCGGCAGTATTTCTGTGAAGTTCAAGCACCGTATCGTTCAAGACCCGCCGTGAAGATAGGCTGATGTAATTTAAATCTGTCTGATCTCAAAGTTCTCACATTGGTGGGGTGGGGAGAGTTTGGAGAGTAGGGTGCTACTTTATGTGTCGTCCTCAACCCTTGGTAGAAAAGTACTAGGTTTATCGGTAATAGTGTGGCGTTATTAAAAAAATCAATCGACCAGTCCCATTACATGACAGTTTATTCAGACTCGAGTGAGTGAGTGAATATTAACGTCTCACTATTCAGCTGCACGAGAGTTTTGGAGACGGATCTCGTAATTTTGAGCCATCATCAAGTAACGAGGATGACACCTGAGCTAGCACTACTCTTCTAACTTTCATACTACAACAACAACGGGAGGACATTTGACCCTCGACATGTTTAACGTGCATCGGCCCCTTCTGCATGGCAGTCTTCAAAGGTACTAGGCTTGAACTCGTGACATGCCAGCCACGAGTCCGTTACCTTGACCTCTAGGCTACCGTGGGCACTATTCAGACTCGATTGCAAAAATATCAATTGCGATTCGTGGCTCAGATTTATTTCTCCTCTACGTGGTGAGTCATTAGTGGAATCGGCTGCGGTAGCCAAGGGGTCAAGGCGTTGGATCATGGCCTTGTCATGAGTTCGAACCTAGTACCACTAAAGACCCGCCGTGTTGGGGAGAGAGGAACGTTAAATTGGCCAAGAGCTCAAACGTCCTCCCGTTGGTGTGGTGTGGTAGTTAGGAGAGGGGTTGGCAGCTCAGGTGTAGCCCGCGTCACTTGACCATGGTTCAAAATGACGCAGTCCGACTCCGAAAGTTCTCGTGTAGCTGAACAGTGTGACGTTAATATTCACTCACTCATTAGTGGAATCAAAACTTGGAACATAATACAAAAAAAAATTAAGTCAATTCCTACTTAGGTCAGCAAAGAAAATTTTTATTTTAGTTAATTGAATCTAATTAGTGAATTAATATTTGAATAAACTGTATGAAAAGCAAGTATGAAAACCAAGTTAAAAAAAAATATATTTAAAGCCAAGAAAAAATTCGTTGGAAAAACTTACTGGCGCTGTCTATTGGTGCTACATTCATTTTAAGAATATCGTCCCCGTTGGCATGGTGTGGAAATTAGGATAGTGGGGTGCCATCCTCATTCCTTGACTGTGGCTCAAAATCCTTCGCCAAAATACCTCATATTGCGACGTTAATAAACTCTCAATCCATTAGCTAGTAATATCGTTATTTAGATTTTACATCTATATTTTTATATCATCCGTCCATTCAGAAAACTATAGACAGGGCATTTGGATTCTTTGCTTACTCTCGGCACCTGTTTTGGAGGTACATAAAATATGCACAAACAAAAAATTTTTTCTGTCAGGTCTTACTAATGTTACCGACTAAACTAAAAATTTGACGATTTACCATCTGTATCCGGTTACCCGAACAATAACTCAATTTAGGAAAAACAACATACCTTAATAATGATATAACAACGGTAACGGTCATACATTTACGTGGAACCTTTGAGAAAACTCTATTATCCACTCAATCATAATAAGTGAAAAAAAATAAATGATTTGCTGAAGTTGCATATAAATATAAAGCAGTCCACAATAAGTGCAGAGCAACAACGCTATCTCTGACAACTAAGCCCGTCTTTCAACCGGCTGCCGCATCTCGACGGAACCAGGGGAGAAAAGGGAGGAATTTCTTTTTTTCAAAGATTAAAGAGAATGTTATTTTTAAGTCCGTTACTCATTATCTCTTAGAAAACTGCGTGCGGTTATTGAAAGGAGATTTTAAATAACCACTTGGAAGAAAGTAAGAAAAGGTGGAGAAGTTTAAAATAGGATCAAGTTGTCACACTAAACGCGTGGAAAAGCTTGCATATAATGATATAACATAATTTTTTCTTCTTTCCTATATAAGCTATCTTTGCCTGATTCGATGCGTAATTTCAATAAATAATTTTAATCATTAAAAATCTATAATGTTTACATTAAAAGGTACATTTTTGTCATAATGATAAATACGTAATTATTTGTCGAAATTTTGAGAGAAAGAAAGTCCCCCAAAGCTTCATGAATACGTAAAGTGCGTATTAATGATGCACCATAAAGCAACACGAGGGCTACTGGCGACGACTTCGCAATTTTGAACTCATGTCAAGCGACAAGAATTACACTTGAGCTAGTACCCTCCCTCTGAACTTCCACACAACTTCTACGGGAGGACTTACGAGTCTCGACAGATTTAACGTGCATTAGGCACTCTATATGGCGGGACTTCAGAAGTACTAGTTCTCGAATTCATGACACGCCGGCCACAAGTCCGTGAGTGAGTGAGTGAATATTTACATCGCACTATTCAGCTACTCTAGGGCCTTTGGCGACGGACCTCGTTATTTTGAACAAAGCTCAAGTGACAAGGACGAGACCTGAGCCGGCAGCCCCTCTACTAACTTCCATACCACACCATCAGTAGGACGTGTGAGTCTCGACAGATTAAAGTGCCTCAGGCCCCTCAGCACGGCGGGTCTTCAGCGGTACTGGGCTCAAACTCATTACATACTGACCACGAGTCCATGACTATGACCACTAAACTACCGCGGACACAGGAATGCGTAAGGATAATTTTAGTAAATTTAAGCGAAATTTATGTTTCGAAAGCACCTGGAATACACATTATTCGAAAGACGTGGATGAAATCTGCTTAATTTGCTACGATTTCGGGAGCAATTTATACCATATAAAATATTTGCTTTGGAGATTTGTTGACGGAATCCTAATGATGTCCTTGAGAGTGTTACATAATAACTTAACATTTCTTATCCTTCCCACTTAACCAGTTTTTTATCTTCGCGGGCTTTGTACCAACTGGAAAAAAAAGAATTTTTTTAGTTACTAGAAAATAACTTTTTTTTAAATCACTTATAATTTCAACATGATCCAGAACTTTGAAAATTTGTTTATTCGACAAAATTTGTGTGTGTGTAAAAAATACGTTTTAATAACTTATATTTCAAAAGATAGCGCGCAGTTCGGTGAATGCGCTTCGGGCGTTTCACAGCGTGTGTCAAAATATCAATAACTCGTTTTTTTTTTGGTTGTTCCGGAAACTAGTTTTGAGTTGTTGTTTTTCGAACAAAATATCCTTGAAAAATCTATCTTTCTTTCTGAAGCGAGTTCACGGCCATTTACGAATGGTTCGCCTCATTCCTCCAATGAAAATGAGTAACTTTAAAAAGCTATCACTGAATTTTCTTTCATATGAAATGTTGAGGAGAGGTTTCAAAAACGAATACTAATGTCCTGAACCAATATAAAGTTTGTCATTATAGAAATTTGTTTCGTGTGTGTGAAAATAATTGCACTTGTTCGTTTATGCTGAGAATTCTTTGATTGTCTTTGATTTAATTTAATTTATTTAATTATCATTCTACGAGAGTTACACAAAGAATTAATTACCGTATATTTGTACCAAGAAAATGCGCGGAAGGAGGATGAGGACCAGAAGGGCGTAGCTACCGCCATATCAGCCGTATCAATGATACGGGACCCCCAAGCTACAGGGGCCCCAGTAATACAAAATCATAAAATGTTATCAATAGTTCTATTGACGAAGTTCTAAAAAGAGGCCCCCAATGAATCTTGATACCGGGCCCACTCAGGATCCTCTAGGCCAGTGATGAAGACATTTTCAATAGCTTTCATTTCGTGAACATGATCGCCTCGGTTTCTTTGAATTCAATCAAGTTTTTAGAATTAACTCTACATTAATTGATGGATAGAAGACAAATCTATCGATAGATGTATCGACTACAAAATGTATAACTCTACCGTCAAACAGCCGGTTTACAAATTAAAAAAAAAAAATAGTTGTATAAGCGCACGTGCGTGTTCTAATTTTTTTAATAAACTTATTATAATCGTAGAGAGACATCTATTTACAAATTCTTTCACAGTATTTGCAAGTTTTAAAAAATAAAGACCTTTTCATTTTTTACGTAAAATATATAGATTAATGATTTATACATGGAGTTATAGATCAGTTTAGTGTAAAACAGGGGCGCATAACTCGAATTTGTGAGAGACCAATTAGGAGATGTGGAATTTTGGGCGAGGGGCGCACGTTACTATTAACATTTTAAAATATTTACAAGTGAGGTGTAGTTGCATTGTGAGTACTATTGATCGCGCCTCGGACTGTATATTGTGCACCCCTAATGTGAAAAAAAAAAGAAGATAGTTGCTGAAAATACTATACGCGTTAAATACTTTTAAAAGTCACATATTTTAGTTCAACATGGAAGTGAAAAGTGACCATTATGATTTTTTCTACTGAATTTTTTGAAGCTTCTCGAGAGTTCTTGCTGACAGACGATAATTTTTTAACTTCAGTCAAATGACGAGGACGACACACCTGAGCTGGCACCCCTCTCTCCAAACATCCACATTAATATGACAGCTTTGAGCCTCGACAGATTTAATGTTAATCATCTAATAATTCTCAATTTCTTAAAACGATTTAATTGTAACAAATACTATAATTCTTGTACAGTTATTGTGACTCTGTGGGATTCGTAATAAACGTATTTAATTATTTCAGGTCCATGCTGCAACAATTCATGTGTGTATATGTGTTAATGCTATAATTGTCGATTATCTGTTCACTTTTTTATGTAGTCATTGAATATTATCAATTAATTTGAAAGGCGTTACATTTTTTATGCACATCCCAATCCGGTGACCAAGTTGGCAACTTAACTCTTTCTGATTTAATTGTTCTACTCAAAAATTTCAAAGAACGGTTTTCGTCACTAAAGGGCTTTGCTTTTTAAATACTTCACAATCAAGTGAAACATATAGAATAAATTTTTCATGGGTGTAAAACACTTTTATAAAAAAACGAATTATAGTTTAAAAAACCAAAAAACAACAACAAAAAAACACGCTTTTATGGTTAATTGAACTAAAATATAAATAATTCTTAATATAGGAATAAAATGATAAACGAGAAAATTAATGTCATTGTGGTAAAAGTGTTGGGTGCTCGATATCAATTGTTATAGTTCCTTACTAGTTCTATTCCGAAATGCTCAATTAGAGTAAAAATGAAATACACCCCACGTGACCCCATAGTGACATTAATTTTCTCGTTAATCATTTTAATCTAAAATCAAGAATTATTTATATTTTAGTTCAACTTAACATAAAAGCGTGTTTTTAATTTTTTTAAATTATAATTTTTTTTTTTAACTTTTCATTTCGATCTACGATAAAAGCATGTTTTTTAGTTTTTTGATCTTAAAAATTATTAACTTAAAAATAAATTATATTTTTAAAAAAACTATAAAAAAAAACCCGCTTCTATAGTTAATCGAACTAAAAAGTAAAAATTAATTCTTAATATAAGAATAAAATGATTAATGATAAAATTTATGTCATTGTGGTAAAAGCTTGGTGTGATCGATATCAATTGTTAAAATTTCTTACTAGTTCTGTTCTGAAATGCAGAGTTAGTGTAAAAATGTAGTACAAAGTACCCCCTACGCTTTTACCGCAATGACATAAATTTTATCGTTCATCATTTATTTTTATATTAAGAATTATTTTTTACTTTTTAGTTCGATTCAGTATAAAAGCATATTTTTTTTTTAGTTTTTTAAACTAGCTTTTATTTATTCATGAATTAATCATAAATGCGTCATTTTTTAAAATCTAAAATTCTCATTGACATCCTATCAATGCGTCGATACGGCCTGGTTTGCAAAATATAGAATCAGCCAACTGAAGTGAATCTGGAGGAGCTGAGTTTGAAGTATTTCATGCGGAAAAAGATGTAAAGTCAAAGATATTTTTCACTAAAAAGAGCTCTATATTCTCTCTGAAACTTGCATGAGCATTAGACATAAAAGTACACGTTTTGAACCGAAGAGTTTGTGAAAAATTATTTAATCCGGTGAGACCTCTGAATCAATGAATGATGTCTCATTTCACGACAAAAGAATTTTAAAAAACAGACTTTGTGTCTGAGTTTAGCAATTACAACATTAAATTTTTTTCACAAATTCGAGTCTTTTTTTTTAATTTTTATATTCAGAAAAAAATGGGCAATAGTTTTTTTTTTGTTTGAAATTGCTGACGCACTCAACCCGTTTTCACATAAAGAACACTTTTTTGTTTGTTTGTTGTATCTGTATTAACCCTAACAGTTTTCACTTCAAGGTTGCACCTAAATCTTTTAGTCGCCAAATCTGGAAATAGTATAATGAATCAGTTGAAAAATCTAGAAATCGTCATTCCTGAACAGGTCAACGGAACAAAATTATTCATTTTCCTTGACAAGTGCGCAAAATTTCGAATTAAGGCAATATGGTACCATCTTCACAATTTTTTTATTTTTAATATTTGATATTTGGCTTTAATTGTATTTTATAAAGGTTAATATTTAATAATAATTCCATACCAAAAAAATTTTATTTGTTGCAAAATGTTTGTAAAATTTAAATTTGTTGAACTTTTTTTAAACATTTTTTAAATTCCTAAGACTTTTTTTAAAAATGTTTGCAAACTGTGCATAACAAAATTGTGCATGGATTATTTTCTGTTATTGCTCTTTAATTTTGAAATTTTTTTTTTATTTAAACACTTCCGAAAATTCTTAAAAAAACATTAATTTTGATTTTGAAATTTTTTAGAAAAAGTATTAAAAATGTTAAAGCTAATTCCATGAACAGTTTAACAAACATACATTTCAGAACATGTATAAAAAATTTCAAACCCATGCTTCAACTATCAAAAAAGGGTTTTGAATAATAGTATGTGTACAAAAATTCAGCATGGAGAAAAATGAGTTTGAAGTTTACATTCCATGAATAGCATATAATATTAATCGAATAGTCTGAAGCTTTTATGAAATGTTAATTAGCTTATTTAAAACCGGTTACACCATAAGAAATTGCAAAAATGTAGAACAATTAAACAGTATACTTCCATATTGAATATATTGAAGAAAACCACTGAAAGATCAATATTTCATAAAACTTGAAATATTGATCTTTCTTAATTATTATTAAAAAATAAATACACACACTTCAGAGCTAATTTCATGCTCAGAGCTAATGCACAACATGTGCAAAAGATGTTTATGCCTTTATTTTTTATTTCCATGGTTTTAAAAGCCTTTTCATGTTAAATATTGCACACGAATGAAAGCAAAATCAAATAACAATTTATAGATAAAATATACCCAAATCTAAGAACTGCATATGTGCATTTGTTTAAATAACTATCTTAAAATATTCTAATAATAATAGTATTGAATTTCACACACATGGGATATATATATATATCACCAAAACAAATATATAAACATGGGAGAGTTTTGCTATTCTTGCGAATTAGATTTTTAATTATCTGAGTTATCAAAATGAGATT
Source organism: Trichonephila clavata (assembly GCA_019973975.1). NCBI lineage: Eukaryota > Metazoa > Arthropoda > Arachnida > Araneae > Nephilidae > Trichonephila > Trichonephila clavata. Next base: position 140,702 of record BMAO01019483.1, read on the forward strand.
TAGTACTTGTGCTTTGTTAGAATTCGTTTTGAAGTTGTAATTTCATTCATAATAATATCATAAAAAGCATGCACAACTTTTAAATCGTGACCAAATTCATTTGATCTTCAGTAAATAATTCCCAAACTAGAATTTTTGCATGAATTGTATAATTCTTCCTTAAAATGATTTATTACTGCATATATAATGTCGATCTCATTGATGCGCATTAGAAAAATAATTAATTCATTTTTATCAGGCTCTTTTCTAGGAGATAATCTGAAATGTAGACGTGGTAGTTGCTGTTTAGCATCAAACATTGTTCCATTACTTAATGAAAAATGGAGTTAAAGCTTTGAAATTTTGCAGGCATGTTTATAAAGATTCGAAATATCAAATAAGCCAGTAAAAATTTTTCGACAGTTTAACGATTTTTAGGGTACCATATCGCCTTAATCTGAACTTTTAAAGTAGTAAAAATCGAGTTCAAAGATTCCGTTACATACAAGTGAAGCTTATAAAAGCGTGTTAATGAATCTCATTACCGATGAAAGCAGGTGGGAATCGTAGTGTACATAAAATTAAAAAGTGATTAGCTTACCAATTGAGTGGCAACGAAAACAACGACTCTCGCGAGCGTGGAGGTAAATATATTTACAAAATATCTTCTATTTTTTAGTTGTATCGTTAGTTTAGAAACGATGGGTCATGAAAAAACATATAATTGAAAATAATACAAATCAAAAAGCAGTTAACTACATATAACAGGATTACAACATAGGGATATACAATAACTTAGAATATTTATTTATTATAAGATAGCAATGGGCAATGTTAAGATAGCAATTATAAGATAGCAATGGGCAATGTTAAGATAGCAATTATAAGATAGCAATAGCAATACAACTAAAGCAGTTCTTATACAACTAAAAATAGCAGTAATGCTCAATAGAATTGCAATATATTCATATATACTACATATATAACTCAGTTTTCTGTTCATAAAGGAACAGTTTTCGGCTCAGTTCGATACCCTTTTGTAAATAATTGAGATTAAATTACAATGATAAAAAAAGTTTCTCTGAGCTTGGAGGAAAAGATTTGCAATTTATTACTGGAGTGGGAAGAAAAAAAGATTTGATTAAACGATTTGCTATTAATTTTTTTAATTAAAAAAACCATAGACTAATTTATTTTTGAAAAAAAATTAGACTTTTCTATTAATGTCGTTTTACCATTTCACCAACTTATGGTGAGTAAAATCGCGTTAGCATGAGCTATTACCAGAAAAGTGCAGATCTCACCTGTTTTGAGAAGGAACTTCTCCAGCTAAACGCGCCGAAGTGCGGTGCTTCCAAAAACCGAAACTACTTTCACCGTTGTTTTCCCTCGATTCAAGTCAAGCGAATCCAGAGTTCCGAAGGACACGTTCCTCCACCCCGGTCCCTCTTCCACCCTCGGGGAGACCGTGAGTGACCACCCCATTTAGGTCAAGGTCTCCGACGGAGTTGTTGAAACCTCTGGCAGAAAGTGAAACGGAATGCTCCTTCTTCCGGACAGTGACTGTTTTGTGTGGTGAGAGTCGTGACGGGATGAAGACACAACACGCCATGTGTGTGCTGCGTGGGTGTTATTTAGGGCTCTCTCTAGCAGAAGGGGGAAAATGCTTTCAGCTTTGGACGAAAACAGAAGTGAACACTTGAAACAGCATTGGCCAAAGCAGTGCCGATTTAAGCTAATTTCAGGCCCTGGGCGTAAGAGATCTATAGGCCCCCTTGGCACTGGCGTATCGAAATTTATAACCAGAAAATCTGGTTGAGACCAGTTTATCAGGACCCTTTCATGCCCTTCCGAGCCCCTGGGCGCCCGCTTTAAGCGCCTAGTGGATAAACGGGCGCTGGGCCAATGTATTTGAATGTTGAATGATACAAGAGGCGACCGGTAGGTTGGGTGAATGATCAGGACAGGGCCGATCATAGCAGGAGTGCAGCGCGTGCACCGCACGTGGGCGGTCGCATTTCTATGAATCGAGCAAAAAGTTTTGCGAATTCCTCAAAACTAAATTTATAATAAGTCGACTAAATATGCTAAATTTTTAATATTTAATGAAAAATGAAATTTTTTTTTTTAAAGTCCCGATTTCCCGATAGCATAGCACAGTTTTAAAAAAAGTAGAATGTTAGTGCACAGCAGGGGCGTAGCTACCACCGTAATGATACGGGGGCCCCAACATGTGCAAATAAAACTCGTAAAATACTAGCAATAGTCCCAATAGCAAAGCTCCCCTTTCCTAAAAATGGGTCCCAAGGAATTTTGATACAGGGCCCATTTGCGATTGGCTACGCCAGAGGTTCACAGTGTCCATTGTCCACTAATGTCTACTCTTTACATACATCCTTTAAGGGAGGTCAGTAGGGTAAAAATCATGGAATGATCGATTTTGAGTTTTTGATATTTCTGAAATCTGTATTTCATTACCTTTCTAGGGATATAACATTTATGCCATATTTTCAATTAGAACTATGTCAAAATGACTTTTAAAAAATTATCAACTGGTGGGCCACGCCCCCTTTTGACAGATATTTGCCTTTTAAATATCCTGAAACAATTGCAAAGCCTTCTTTTTGTTTATTCAAACGCAATTAACTTTAGATAACAGTTGACTGTTCGATTAACTGTATTAGTTTGGTGGCGGAATTTCAAGTTTCAACATGTTTTCATGTGTTTTAAATTACTATTTCTTAGTATTTAAAAATGCTTATTTACACAAGGTATGTTTTTTTTTTCAAAACTACTATTTTCATAATTTATAATTTTAAAATTACTTTTTAAAAAAATAAAAAATTTTTAAATTTACTGTATGTGAAAAAAAAGCTGCAAATTTACATTATATATTCCTTATGCATTCTTGTGGATACTGAAGTGATATTTTGAAAATATTACAACAAAAAAACATTTAGCTAAGAGCACATGTGTCAAAAAAAAAAAAAAAACTTTGAATTAATTCAGTGATGATAAATGTCTGTTTTTAAAAAAAACTAATTTTTAAAAAAAAAATATCACTTCAGTATAAATATAAATGTTACTTAACTGTACAAACAAGTTTTTAAACTTAAATATTCAAAAGTTTCTGAATGAATTGTACATACAAAAATTCAGATGTGTAATACCATTTGTCGTTGCAAGAAGCTGGTTAAATACATAAAATACCTAAATATCATGTTTAAAAACATTGTATATACTGAAGTGAAATTTTTGAGATATTCCTCAGACATTTAGCTAAAAAGCAGATGTCGTAACATAGAAAAGGAAAATTTTTATAAAATTCATTATTCTACTGTGCAAAAATTACATTTTTAAACAGGCTGATCAATGTTTTAAAAAAATTTCACTTCTGTATAAAGATAAATGTTAATTTAATGCACACATAAATTTTTAAGCTTTGTTTTGAATAGATTCTTAGTAAAAGGTACATAAATATATCCCAAAATGCAATGCCCTTTTTCGTTGCACAAAACTTGTTACATACAAAAAATACACAAATTTCATGTTTAAAAAAAATTAAAATCAGTTTTCTTGTTGTTGTTTTGGATACCATTTATGTAATATTTTAAGAATCCTTTTAATTCTGATACTTTAAGAAATTGTGTTTACATGTGAATTTATAAAACGGTAATGAAATTTTTCGAAATGTCGTATAATGATGTATTACCAAAGCCATATTTTCATGTATTGACACATTTTTACATGGTATTTATGATACTTATATTCAACTTGGATGGACAGTAATGTATCAGAACAGAAAATTCTTCAAAAATTGATGCATAATTTGAGAAAAATGATGCAAATGCTATAAAATATCTCGATAGATTAAAAGGGAAAAATGCTATACATGTATTTTCTGAGAAATCTAAGTAAAAGAAATAAGTAAAAAGTCTTAAAAGTTATTGAGAATAAGCTAATATTTAAAAAAATAGTGCAAATGCAGATTGTAATTCATAATTTTTTTGATGAAGTGACATTTTATAATAAAAATGCAATTATCTCAAAACGGTGTTTTTAAAAATGTGAGTACCATTTTCTCAGAACCTATTCAACGGAAGCACTTGCAATCTTCACTGAATATTACTGATATGTTAATATATATATTGAAGTGAACTTTTATTAATATACCAATAATATTTTTGTAAAAGTCAGTTATCGTGAAAAAAAATGACATTTTTCAAAAAATTCATAGTGATACAATACGATGAAAGTTTTTGAAAAAAGTAAACAATATATTTGAAAAATCTCACTTCAGTTTAAATAAAAAAGTCTAATTAATATACAGAAAAAAATTTAAGTCTGTACATTTAATATTTTATGAGAAAAAGGCACATAAAAATGCTCAATTTAACATTAGCGGGATAGGGGGTACCGACTTACCTTAATTTGATAGCAAAATTCATGGCAGATTTTGCAATACCGCAATAGAAAAGACATTCTTGCTTATCAGCGGCATTGGCGGTGAATTGTGGATCAATGCTTAACAAAGTCGTCTCAAAAATGACTTTGGGGCCGTGGTAGCCAAGTGGTCAAGGCATTGGATCATGGTTAGCGTGTTATGAGTTCGATTTTAGTACCACTGAAGACCCGCCTATAGGGGAGTGATGCACGTTGAATCTGTCGAGAGCTCAAAAGTCCTCCCGTTGGTGTGGTGCGGTAGTTAGGACAGAGGGTGCCAGCTCAGGTGTCATCCGCGTCAATTGACCATGGTTCAAAATTACGCGGTCCGTCGCCAAAAGCCCTCGTGTAGCTGAACAGTGCGACGTTAATATTCATTCACTCACTCACTCAAAAATGACTTTTGTGAAAGCTGCCTTTGAAAACATCTAATATGGTTAATATTACCAAAGACATAGAAGTGTTTAAATTCAATATGGATTTTTGAGAAAATTGAAAATTTTCAATTTATTAAAAGCCTTACAATAATTTAGAAAAACAAAATAGAGGAAAGAAGTGATTTTTGTGTCTATTTGCATTTTTATTAACGTTTTACTTATTAATCTTATACAGGTAGATGAGTTTACGACGTCAAAGGTTAAGAATGTCAAAATAAGAAAAATTTTCTAGTGGAGTGGCACATTAGGTCTTTGACACGGGTGGCCGACACCCTAGGATAGGTCCTGGATCAGAAAAGTGTTAAGCCGTAATTGTTTGCAAAGAATGTATCATTGTCATTACAAGGACTTTTTCTCCTCTAATGACCCTACTGCTCATGTTCTTGGCCACTGAAGAGTCGCCAAGTAGATGCATGTTAAAGCTGTCGGGCTCTCACTGGCGTGATGGGGAAGTTCGGAGCGGGGGTCAGGTATCGTACTCGTCATGTAGAACCATAGTATGTGTGTGTGGTCCTTGAATGCAGTTCTCCAATAATAGCAGCTTCCGACGGATATTGTTTGTTATCGTCACAAGGAAATCTCTGTCAGCGGAGATTTAAATCAAGGGGACTTTTTTTTTAAATGTTTCCACGTCTCTGCGAATCTTGCCAGAAATGTGATATATTAGGCATGAAGAGCAAGAGCAAATACCTAATATTATAATATTTCGCAGTCATTCATCCTACGTACTGGTCTAATCTTGTTTTATAAAAAGTATGTGAGAGTCGGATATTATGAAATGCCATTTACATTTCTAAAAATAATTTGAACTAGTTTTTGATAAAAACAATCTCCAAAATCACCATGGATATATACTATTAACAATATTTATTTTGCTGTTATAAAAAAATTATTTAAAAAAAGAATTAAAAATGCAGGGTATTATGGAGTTGTAGAATAATATGGAATAGGTGGTTCAAGCCATTAGAAAACGTATTATTTCATAAAATGTTGTTATTTTTAACTATAAAATCCTTATTTTTAAGCATACTTGAAAGTCATTTCTGTTTCGAATTTGTAAACAAAGCTCCAGTCCAGTGTAATCAAGATGAACCTACAGAAAATAGCTGAAGCATTGAATCCAAATTTTCTCTCGTTGAGCTTCGGAGAACTTTCCGTTACAAAAGATACATTCAGAGCCTTTGTTTACTAATTCTTTAGTTGATGGTACGAAATCTATTACAAATGATCCATCAGAATGGAATGTGTCAGGTATTATGGCATATCTAATATTCCATAATACCTGACATGCCAACTTGAAAAAGGAACCTTTAAACTGAAGAACAAAACACCGTCAGCTAAACTATGACCACAGTATTACAAACTGCAATTCTTTTAGATGGCACTACGCTTAACTTTAATGTTCAAGTCACATGCGTATTAGTAAGTTAAAATGATTTTAACCTGCAAAAATTTTAGAAAATCGCAAAACACGCTTTGTTTTGCAGCGAATGGTATGGCAGCAAGGGGTCATCTCTCACTGCAAAGCATCACGGGAGTCTTTCTTCAGTACTTCAAGGTTTTCCCACTCATTAGGAGCTACAAATAGAGCCAAAACCTCGATATTTCATAATACGCGACTTCATCTACTCTTTAAAGATGAATCAATGGCAGCCTAACGATGATTTTTCGCTTTATATTTGCCTGCAGGAACTGTGGGGCCTATGATGTAAATGTAATCTATATTGCGTGCGTGTTCCTTCACTTCGCACTATAAAGCACAACACGCGGGTTATTGGCGACAGACCTCGTAATTATTAATCTTGGTTAAGTGACGAGGACGACACATGGACCGGCAACCTCCTCTCCATACAACCACAGTACACCAACGTGAGGACTTTGAGTTTCGATATATTTAACATACATCAGGCTCTCTATACGGCGGGTCTTCAATGGCACTCAGACTCGAACTCATGACACGCCAGCCATGAGCTCGTGACCATTACCACTTCCACATAATTTATATCACATAAGCATTTGAAAGAAAACTTCATCATGCGTCACAATTCCTTTTTCAGGAATTCAATTTTAAGTGATTTGAAATAAGCCATTCTAGGAGAACACACACACTGCCGGAACATCCTAACCGGAATATCCTAATCCATACAGGCTGTCCGGGCTTAAAGTATTCAAAAGTTATGGCTTATTATTACCAAACTACCCACCAGAATGTAATAAACTGTTCATCCGTGGACTGGAAAACTCTCCGAGATTTTTTGGGTATAGTTCGATCGGCAGCACGTGCGCACATTATTCGGCAATTGCAGACGATAAACTAATTACACTGACTTCATTAGTAAAGATGCGGACGCCGCAGAGCAAAAGATGTAGTGCGTACCGAAATTAACCGAAATTAAATCAGTCCCGTGTGTACAGCGACGTGCCGAAACGGAATGCGGATTTTGACACACACGCTTAATCATCCTGTTATTCGACCAGTTCCATCTCCGCACACGTATACGCTTACATATCCGACACACAAAATATGTATCTTTGTTTCGAAGCAGTATTTTCACATTTCGTTCAAATCTTTGCATGGAATTTGACATGATATGCATATTCTCTTAATTTTGAACACCAGTGTACATAGGAGTTCTAGTTTTTAATTTTGTAATATCAAAAGTTTTAAAAGATCCTAATTTAAGAAGAAAAATAAATGTTTAAAAATAATGCAGGGAATTTGACTTGATTTAATGTTTCAAGCTATAATAGTTTTTATTGTGGTAGTAGCATACTAAAAAAAAGGCAAATTATTCAGTTAAATAAGCAAGTATATTCAGTTCTTGAGACTTACGCCTGGTGTTAACATACAGGATTTAATCCTGTTGAGTTGATTTTTTATTAGTCAAGTTTTGATTCGGATATTAAATCTATGTCCTTACCCTCTACTCAAAAATCAATCTGCTGTGCGTTCTGTCTATTGATATTCAGAGTAATAACTTTGTAGATGTTTCAGACATTTCTTTAATGTTTAATATTTTTGAATGCAATCACTTCCTTTATACTTAGGGAGAGTCGTTAAACCTTATACCAACAGTTGTTAAATTGATCTTTTTTTAGGTACCTTTTTCTCAGAAACTGTTAGATATATAAACTTCAAATTTTGTCTGTTTATTAATTAAACTTTTATATTTATACTAGAGAGAGGTTTTTGAAATATATTGTTCAGTTTTTTCAAAAACAGGCTACGTTAAAGTATCACTCTGAATTTTTTAAAAATTGTCATTTTTTGTTACGATATCTGGCTTCTAGCCAAATATTTTGGGAATATCTCAAAAAAAGCTCACTTCAGTATACATAGTTACATATCAGAAATTTGAGCACAAAATTGCAGGTACATTCCTACAGTAGATTCCGAGAAAAAGGTACACGCAGTTTTAAAAACATCATATTGAGAAAATTGTATTTTTAATATAAAATGTCACTTAGTAAGGTTGTTAGTGTTTGGGGTTTCGAGCAAAGATCAGCCATAGCAAGTTTTAAACACAATTTTATTTATCCCTTTTACTTAATCAATACAACTAAAGGTAGGAAATGCTCTTAGTAAATAACCTGAAGAACAATCACACAGGCTTAGCGCTACTAACATATAATTAAAATTTAACTTATTCCTAGAGCGCTCAAAGACTACTCTTACACTCGAATTCTCTGTAAATATCTTGCTTAACTATACGACCTCCGGTCATAAATCTTGTTCCCAATTAAATCACTTTTAATCGCCCCCTAGTGGCGTAACGTACACCCTCGCAACCTCCACTCTGCGGGGGGGGGCAAAGGTTTCAACGGGTCTAGGGGTCCAAAGTCTGACTGACGCCATTAACGTAGATTTTCTCAAAATTCACTTTACATTTTTTTTAAAATCGAATTTTTAAGCGATTTTCAAATTGGCAATCTAACATCATTCACAATCATAACTTTTATACCCCTCATTAGATATCTTTAATCCTATAGCCAAATCAAAAAAATATATTTTTCACATTTGCTGTAAGGTATATTTTAAAATAAAATATTATATAATATAAATAAAAAATAATATATTATATAAATAAAAAATATATTTTTCATTTGCTTCTAGGCGACAAAAATACTTTTCTTTAGTGGGGTTTCTTTTTAAACCTAAATTACTAACAAATAAAACCAAATTTAGATGGAGAATCGGATAAAATGCTAGGAAGATATAAAAATTCAACACTGTTACTATTACTGTGTACATTGCATTAACTGTAGGGAGGAAAAAAAAGACATGATTTATTTTTTTTAAGAAGCAGCAGAGAAAATTATCGGCGTCTTTAGTCCCCCCCCCCCTGTATTGCATTTTCATTTAGCGAAGTTGTAAATAACGCACATCTGTTATGCTTTCTTCAAGTAAGATAGTACATATTAAGATACTTGGAAAAGGATAGAGAACATTTTAAGTGATTATTTGGTCTAGTTTATGAGTATTCAATCAAATGAAGCATAATGAGAAGAAAGCATAATGGAACGTATCAGTTTTTTATTTCTTTTTTCATAAAATCATTTTTGCATCATATAAAGAACTCTCCTTATTAAAAGTTGCAGTATTTATGCTAGAATATAATCGAATTTTAGGTCATTAGGCTATTAATGTCTTTAAATCTACGGGAGTTTACATATCCATACCTCGTTCAGGTCGTCCATCTAAACTCACAATCAGAGAAAAAACAAGTACGATATCTTTGGTGAGAAAAAAATCGGCTTTTAACTGCAACTGAAATAGAAACATACATCACGAGAAGTTTAACAAAAACATTTATGCGGATGCTGCAAGACAAATCTTGTGTGAAAAAACCCGTATACACTAGTTGACTGACTTGCAGAAAGTCTTATATTTCAATGACCAACCGGCTGAAACAGATAGCTTTTGCAAAAAAGCATATTCATAGGCCTCCGGAATTCCGGAGGACTGTGATGTTCTCTGAGGAGAGCAAATTTTGCATTTCTGGCGTAAAAGCTCATAAATTGGTATGGAGAAAGCTTTGCACAACACTTCAAAAGGAACATTTAATACCAACGGTAAAGCACGGTGGCGATGGTGCTATGGTGTGGGAATGCATGGCCAGCAATGGTTTTGGAAAGTTGGAGTATATCGAGTCAATTATGAAACTAATATAATTATCTCGATGTCCTAAAAAACAATTGAAAGGAAAATGCCACCAAACTCGGTCTAGGATTGACGTTTCGTTTCCAACACGACAACGATCCTAAGCATACCGCTGATATTTTGAAGCTTTGGCTCCTGTATAATGTCCCAAACCAACTGCACACCCACCTCGCAGTCACATGGTCTGAATCCTATAGTTTCAATCCTTTTGAGATATCCTTTAGATCCTTTCAATCCTTTAGATTTCCAACATTCCGTATATCATTAGCTCGTCAGCTAATAGACGGATATTCCTCAAGAAAAAGGAAAGGATGTCCTGCTAGCTTCCAAGCAAAGAAGTGTGTAGTTCCGGATAATATACCCTTAGCCAGAGTGAGAAACTTTAACATCGAACCATTATTTTTTTCGTTCCGGTTCAACGAAAAAAACACATATATCGGTTCAGTTCCGGTTTTTGGTTCAACTCCGAATGAATAATTTTATTTTATGTATATTCTTAGAAGCACTAAAAATTTCAACAATAAATATAATTCTATCAAAATTTAGAAGATTTTATTCTTTTCTTAATTGGTACACTATGTGTATTGATACAATTAACCATCTTGTTCGATACGAGTGGTGAGCAGAGAACGATGAGAATTGACATCGTTATACATTAACAAAATCGCATTTGGGCAACTAGGTTCATGATTCTGATTTGTCTATCTAAACAGAGTATACAATCACCTTTAGAGTATCGTACACTGAAATGCGGAAAATATAAACAAAACTGATGTTTTTCTTAAAAAATTATCTAGTTCATTCAACTGAATTAAATCAACCTTCTACAAGTAGTTTCATGTGAAACTGAAACAGAAAAGTTGTAGTGAACATTAAAAAAAAGGAAATTGAGAAGCATTGTACATTTTATTATGATTAATATATGGAATTAAATTAGAAAATATTGATAAGTTGGTGCAAGAGCAAAATGACTGAAGATCCTTTAAACCGAGCTAAACAGATATTTTCTTTGGGTTCAATTTCGGTTCGAAGCCCTGATTTTTATTCTACGGTTTTAGGTCAGAATAATGAATTATAATAAAATCATCTCTTTCTCTCTCTAAGAGAATGGCGAAAACGAAAATTTCCACCTCTGCAAAAATTAATAAAGAAAATAGCTACCTGAAGAAATTTTTATTTCCTTACTTTTATAATCTTGTACTTAACCCTAAAAGAAGCTATAAAATAAACAATAATCCTAGAAAAAAATGACCTTAATAGCTGTACTGGAAAACTTGCTCTATGTGAATGAAACAATTGACCTTCAAAACCTTGCATTTTAATACGAGCTAAAATCAATATTTGATACAACAAACCAGTCAAAAACCTTTCAGCGAGTGCGCTACTATTTTTCGTTTTTAAAAGCAGCTTTTCGACCTTTCATTGCAATGAGGCAATACATGTAAATCATTCTGTTTTGTTTCGCCTTCACTTTCGATTCTTTCACTCAATTTCGAGACCTTTAAAAGGTCTACTAGGTTTGGAGCACGTTCACAGAGTAAGGAATATTTCCATTAAAAGTCAAACTCCCTAGCACCCATCAGACAAATTACACTTTCACTATTATTATGTGACGGGTCGTCTTTCGAATATTTGAAAATACCACGCAATGAACAGGCAGCTTCTTACTTAGAAATTTATTCTGGATCGCTCCAATAACTACGCTAAAATTTTCTTCTAACAGGAAACAAATAACACAAGTATATAAATCACTCTACGATACTGATTCAAAAATCACGCACATATCGAACAATTTAAATTCATTTTTACAATTTTCCATAAGGCTTACCTGCATATAAACGTGGAATTTTCCTTCATGCATTTATTTTTGTCTAAAAATTTAGGGATATTTGGCTTCCAAGTATGCCACCAAGGTCACCATTTACTGTTGTGGTAAGAATAATCTCCTTTGGGCTCTGAACAATCATTTCGACCGCAATATTATTTAGATAGAGAATGGAATAGAGTCTCCTAATTTCGGTAATACTATTTTGAAACTATCATTTTTCAACGATCATATGAGAAATGTACTTTATGTAAATGAAAACTAAATAACAAACTTCAGGCTTAGACTCCATTGAGTTGAAGGCGTTATGTTGGCATTTGTGGTACGGTAGGAGTTCGATCTTTTTTAATGTAAACAAAAGAAAACCAAAGTGTGATATAAATGGATAAATATTTTTACGCCGTATTTCAGGTTTTATTTTCATTTCGTTTCATTATTACTTAACACTTTAGATTTCAGGATCACTACTCTAGTTCTCAATTACACATATACTAGCTTTTTGTCGACAGCTTCGCTGAATATTTATTAATGCTGTATAACAAACTCTCCATTGTTTTTAAGTTAGCTAGATATCTGTTGTTGCTCATGCCACCTGATCGACAGTAACATCAGATCAAGGCCCACGAAATTCATTGCGGCTAAGGGCTAGAATTTTACGCCTGATGTTAGCCTTAGCTTTGAGCCCATTAAGGTGATAGCACGATGTTGGTTGGTACAACACGATAGATGGCGACACCATTCGAACCCATTGATTTAACGAACACGTTCTCCGTATGTACTCAGAGGATATTTGGTGGCATCGGGCATCGAACTCACGCCTTCCGGTCTGGAGACCGATCATCTGACCACTAGGCTACCCACGACCCCATTGAGATATCTAAATTCTTTTATTAAGCTTTCTATTATTAAAAAACATTCTTATAGCGCAAGCAACTTTATTTGAAAAGATGTATTTATAAAACGGAAGTATACAATTTGATTCGTTACCAAATCGACAAACTTGCAGAGAGTACAGGGGGTAAAGTGACGACTCGGAATCACATAGGAATTCAGAGGTGCAAATGCCATAGTTGCGAGCTACGGTGCTAAGAAGCAAAAAAACAAAAAAACAAAAAAAAGAACAGAAATACCAATACATGAATGGGACAGAAAATATTTTATTGAAAGGTTGTACTACAATTGGTGTTTGAAAGTGCCTCGACTTCTTCTGGGGTCACATAAAGATGTGACGTAGTCATAAAGAAGAAATCGCACCCTAGACATGGCGAATAGTGCAGCTAGAGAGCACGTGGCTTTGGCGGACACCTGGACTGTCGACGCCGGTGTGACTGGTAACAAACACTATGGGCTGAGCATAACTGAATTGTGCACGTCCATAGGCAGAGATTGTCCGTCTTAAAAGGCTGGAGGCTCGGTAGACGGCGGCGGGTCACGTCAAAAGAGGAAAAGGCGGCGAGGTGGTTCAAGAACCAGATGTAGGACAAGCCTTTGTTGGAGGAAACCTTTGAGAGGGACCACAGCCATTGTTCAGCCTGCACCAGTGGTGGGCTAGTGAGACCGAGGTGCAGAGTGCAAAACCTTGAGGCCTGCCAATGGGAGTTGACGAGGGGTGTGGAGATGACCCGTCCCTGGAGTTTAAAAGTGTCGACTCGGCAAAGAAAGGGATCGACTCTCAAGACGGTATCCTGCGGACTAAGAAGAAAGCGTGAGGCGTGTGCCCGCGGTAGAGAAATTTTTTTTCGTTCTCCGTATCCTGAAGATCCGATGCCCGGAGAAGAAGCGAGGAGTGGATACAGAGACAACCGGCTGGATAAATAGGACTAACCCCTGAAAGTGTCTTTTTCTCTTCCCAGTGATCTTCTGAATGGTGGAAATTAAATAAACAGATATTTAGATCACAATAAAAAGTATTTTTAATGTTTAGCTTAGAGTCGAAACATGCTTCCAAATCTCACGACGCCACAAAGAGTATGGTGTACGAGACACCCGTTCCTTCAGTTGAAGACTTCATCGCTCAAATATCTGTAGCTACCTAGAGAATATGTGACATGCCAGGAATCTTCCAGAACGTCATACATTCTATGCAGCTCCTCTGTCAGGCTTACCAGATGACTTTTGTCGTAATTTCGAGCATCTGTTGTTGTACAGCCTTTCAATAAAATGTTTTCTGTGCTTTCAATGTGTAGCTTCTCTCTGCACCATAACCCGCAACTGCGCATTTGTGACCCTGCATTCCTATAGGATTTCGAATCGTCTCTGTTCCGCCTACACACCCTGCAAATTTGTCGTTCTAGCAGCGAATCCTCCTGTTCATCGGAGCACCCTCGAAATAGATATCCAAAAACCCCAGTGAATCTCTATTCTACAAAATAAGCTTGCTTGCCGAATTTTAAATCTGTAGGTCTAATAGTTTAAAAAACAGGAATTTTTGCCCATAACGCCCCCGCAATCCTCCTTTGAGAGTCGTAAAACCCCTACTTAGCGGATATCTACTGAATAACCATAAATCGAAGAGTTCTGGATATCTCGTGATGAAGGAGTCTCCAAAAAACATTTTTAGTTTATCAAAGTGAAGGAACTCCGAAGACGTTTCAGTCCTTCATTTCTTTTCTTCAAGTTTCCTTACAACTTAAAAAACAATGATACTGACAAAATATGCACCTGAACCTATGACCTTAGTATTCATTCAGTCACTAACATTGTTACGATATGAAATGGTAAAAATAATAATTTGTAACCGTCTTCCATTCTGTATGAATATTCAAAAACAACTCACCGTTAGATCCATCCATTTCATATTCAATAAAGATAATTAATATAAGGCCATTGACCTTAGTGCAATAGATATCCATGAGAAGAATGTATGAAACTCTGGCTTCATGGCCATGGGAGCAATGGTCATGGTGGCGAACTCGTGGCCGGCATTGTTTCTGTCAAGCCTAGGACTCGAAACTAGGAGGACTCGCAGTGAATGTTTATTAACGTAGCAACACTAGGGCTATTGGCGATGGGCCTCGTCATTTTGAGCCTCGGTTGAGTGACTAGGACGATAGTTGAGCTAGCAACCTCCTCTCCGAACTTCCGCATCATACCAATGGGAGGACATTGAGCCTCAACAGATTTAACGTGCATCAGACACTGTACGCGGGTCTTCTGTGACACAAGGGCTCGAACTCATGACAGGCCCACCAAAACCTCATATCCATGACTACTAGACTACAGTGGCTCAGGTAAATGGATTGTGTGTCGCATTTCAAAGCAACACTGTGGCCGTGGTAGCCTAGAAGTTAAGACTCGTGGCTGGCGTGTCATGAGTTCGAGCCTAATACCACTCAAGACCCGCCGGGCAGAGGGACCGATGCACGTTAAATATGTCGAGATTCAAACGTCTTCCCGTAGGTATGGTGGAGAAGTTAAGAGAGGGAGTTGCCGACTCCGGTGTCGTCCTCGTTACTTGACCATTGTTCAAAATTACGAGGTCCGTCACCAACAACCCTCGTGCAGCTTAATGGTGCGACGTAACATATAGTTCTAACTCTAATTCAAACTCTACATGACCGATCCTGGGCTCGGAACTTATGACTAGATTAAAAAATCGCATAGTTCGAGTAAACGATCTTAATAAGTCGGGTACCATACCCACAAGACAGATGATTACTTAAATGGGAAATACAGACTTTTTTTCTGTACAATAATCGAAATCGGACTATTCTTGATTTTTTATGCGTTTCGGAATGGTTTCTTTTTAATATTGTCTTCAAAAAAGACCCTCATTTTGTTATCGCTGTACGTGCTTATTTAATAGATTAAAATTTTTAAATTCGCGTAATCTTAAAAAAAAAAAATGCTTGCATTTTGGAAAATTTCATGTGAAAAATTCCTGCGCGTGGAAGAATCCCAGTGTAAGTTACATGACTTCAATATTGTTTCTCACTCTGTTGTTGTTGTTACTTATGCCACCTGATTGACAGTAACATCAGATCAAGGTTTCTCACTCTAAATGCATGCAATGTTAAAATAATTACACAAAATTACCCACTTCACAAGAAGAAAAAAAGGCTTTATAGAATTTATGTTCCATTTTTTTAAAAAAATAAATAAAGTTTCGAATAAAAAATAAATTAAGGAATGAGACATGCGAAATAGAATCTCATGACAAAACATTTATGCTCTATATCTTTTCCACTTTCGAAACAGAGCAGCAACGTCTCGACTCCCCCCGCCCTCCTCCTCTCCTTTTCTGTGTGTTCAAGGTTTTTTTTAATTCGAAAAAGTTAAGAAAGAGGGGAAAACAATTAACTTGTTTCTAAACATCACATTTTCTTTTCCCACTGCATTCCGTTACATTGTAATGCCTCACCGGAACATGCGTGTCAACAGCGCAAGCGAATGTTACTCAGTTTGTCTACCATTTCGAAATCTTGGTTTTTAAAAAGACTTAAGAAACAAGAGTTGTGTATCAGCGAAATCATGTATTTTTTAAAACAGGTAACAAAAATAATAACGGTTACCCTTCGAAATGCATAGTACCTCTCTCATCAAACAGAAGATATTTCATAGTAGGGTTTGCAATATCGTGTTATATTTTCAATCCCGTAATTTTGGCATTACATTATCTAAATCCCGAGATTGGTTCCCGCGATTAAGGATTGTACTATTTATGAAAATTACTTACGCATTAGTATAGTTGAAATTACATAATAATACTGAAGACATAATTAACCCTTAGTTCACTCTCTCCTGTATATATATACATATATCTTGTTCAAATTTTCAGTCGTTAATAAAATACTTTCTATTCATCCAAAGAAGTTCAAATATATTTTTTAAAAAACCACTTGATGTTAATACAATTTTTTCAAATATTAATTCGTTAAATAAATTAAAAAATGAATAAATAGTAACAAACACTTACAAAAATAATAGTCCAACAGCTTATATACACTGCTGGGCACCGTAAATGCAACACCAAGAAAGACAAGAGATAACACAACAAAATTCATTTTGTAGATAACAAGTTGACCAAGTATCAAATGATTAAATTTATAGACTTCTGTGAAGTGTGGTTCCTGCCAGAATCAGTAGCCAGAGTAGCTGCCATTGTTAAAGATCACCGCTGCCACACGCCTTGGCATTGATTCAAAGCGACTTTGAATGTGTTCTTGGGATACAGCACATCAGGCAGCTTCCACACTTTGCCAAAGTTGATCTGGTGTGGCGGTCGGGGGTATAGTCTGGGTCAATCGTTGAGCAACCGTGGACCACGTGTTTTCTATCGGCAAAAGATCTGGAGAGCGAGCCGGCCAGGGAAGCAATTCAATCTGGTGATTGACGAAGAACCTTTGAACAATGCGTGCCACGTGTGGTCGCACACTTTCCTGTTGAAATATGGCCGTGACCAAGCCCTGAAGGTAAGGAAGGACAACTGGCTCTAACACCTTAGAGATGTATCGCTGGATGTTTAAAGTACCGGCAATGCGTACTAGAGGAGTGCGAGAGTAATATCCAATAACTCTCCATACCATAATACCCGGTGCAGGACCAGTGTGGTGGTGCATAACGCAGCTGTTCAGCATCCTCTCTCCGCGGTGTCTTCAGACTCGAATCCGAACATCGTGGTGTTGCAGACAGATGCGTGACTCGTCAGTAAAGACAACTTCATTCCATTCTGCCACCCACATCCTTCTTTCATCACACCATTGGTGGCGGAGACGTCTGTGGTTCTGCGTCAAGGGTAGACCAAGCAATGGACGTCTTGCGGACAGACAACTCTGCTGTAAACGGCGTCGAATGGTACGCGCAGACACTGAATGATGCGTTACAGACTCAATGTGCTGTGCTATGCTTCGTGATGTGACTGAGCGATCCGTCACTGCCATGCGCACAATTTGCCTGTCCTCACGTGAAGTGGTGCACTGAGGTGGATGTGATCGACCACGTCGGTCTGTCGTACCCTCCAACGGTCACATATCCGCATTAGAGTTGTTTGGTTTCGTCCAACACGACTACCGATTTCCCTGAAAGATAATCCACAATCTCGGTAGCCCACTATCCTTCCTCTGTCGAACTCGGATACTTGATCAAAAGCTGATCGCTGTTTTCTACGAGACATAACTGATCGTTTTTGAAAAACTACAAGAAAAACACAATTGCCGAACTTGAAATTGTCGAAATGTCCAAGCCTTAAATAGCACTTTGAGGTGGCGCCACAGGTGTCCGTAATGTGTTTTTGCGCTGAAATTCTAATCTTTTGCATACCTCAGCTCCGCTAATGCATGTTGTAAATTTCATGTTATTTGCGTGCTTCCTTCAGGGTGTTGCATTTGTGGTGGCCAGCAGTGTAATTATATAATATATTTATATTTTGGACGAAATATTTCACTTATACTGAGCCTAGATATTTTTAGTGGAGGTATTACTTTAAAGATATATACCAGATATTACTATAGAGGAAGTCATACAATGTCACTTGCTGAATAAAATTAGGGAGCTTTACGCACTACTTATTTCATCTTAGGTCTTTCTAATCCTCAAACCTTTTGGAATAAGTACAAAGACTACATGGCGGAAGATAGTTTGCGACGATTGCAGCAAGTACAAGCAAATATGCCTTTCAGTGAACACATATACAACGAAACGCTATAAAGGATTTCAGAATGTTTGGGAAGAAGCTACATGATTTTGGAATGATTAGTCCTAGACGTGTCGACGGAAATCGCTTCGATAATGAAATTACTTGAGAATTAAACTACGATTTTATAGCATTGCAACACCAAGTAACATAATTTATTCTTCAATTAACTCCAGTACAAAGTCACGTTTTCCAACAAGTGTTGCGCAAAATGGAATCCGTCAGTGGAGCCACTCTTTTTTCTCGACGCCCCTGGAGGAACCGGAAAAACGCTTTTGCTAAACTTATTAACCCAGAAACTTGCTTTAAACCCAGAAGATAGCAGTTTCTATGACTTCTTCTTCGCGACTTTACTGACTAACGGTCGTACTGCACATTCCGTTTTAAAATTATCGCTTAATCTTGCATTTGACGATTCACTCATCTGAAATCTCAGAAAAAATAGCTCTCAAGGCAGGATGCTTCCACAATGTAAGCTTTTAGTGTGGGATGAAAGTACGATGTCTCACAAGAAAGCTATAGAAGCGTTAAATCGGGCTGTTCAGAATTTACGAGAAAGAACGGATAATATATAGGAGGAATGGTAGCTTTATTATATATTGGCTATGGATTTTGAAAAACTCTCCCTGTAATCCAAAGGGGTACACCAGTAGAGGAAATCAGTCTCTATAAAATTGTCAAGTTTGTCGTAGTCTACTATGATTATTAACTCCCCTTCGCGTATTATCTAAATCTGAATATGTTGGATCCATAATTAATTACAACTTATTTAATAAATCAATCTTATTTATTGACCTTTCTTAATTGAGAGATTACACAAATACTATTCAAACCTTAAGATCAACAAAATACAGTGGAGTACGAGAAGAATTCGATTATGAACGACGGAATCCTAACTGAATCCACGGAGAACGACGCGTACAATCAAGCTACACATTTATATTTAATTTATGAAAACAACTGACCTGATACCTTTTCTTAAGGCAGGTTCTTCTATATCTGGATTGCTTTAATGAGCGGCTTCAATCTCAGCTATCTTTCAGTTCCGTCCCGAACCGATTTAATGAATACTTTTCAATAGTCTTCTCCCGACGAATATATTTCCTCTAGAAAAACTACTCTCTCAAAATCACCCTCTTTTTCTCTTCATTTCATTTCTCCCTTTTATATCCTTTTCGAACTCGCTAAACCCGAAAATATCTCGTTTGCATAAGTCACACTTTTGGCTCTCGGAGGAGATTGGTTGAAATAAAACAATTTAAAGAAGTCGAGAGAAGGTTAGTGAAACGCGTAAGCACCCGTCACAAGTTTATGGGCAAAAGTTGAAAAATTCAGTCTGAAAACGAATATAAGAGTGTATCTTCATAATGACGTAGATTTGGAACATTATGCAGAAATGCAATTGAAAATAGGTTATGGATGTCTGGACGCAAATGCTGGAGGTTATATTTTACTTCCAGAGAATTTTGTAACGTTGAAGAAAATGATGTAAATCTTATTGCTCAAATTTACCCGGGCTTGCAACAAAATTTAAATTGGGATCAGTGGTTGCACGTAAGATCAATATTGCCTCCTAACAATGATATTGTCCATAAAATCAACATTCAAAATTTAAATGACGTACGGGGAGGGGGGTGGGGAAATGAAGAAATATTTATCAATGAATACAATCATGGATAAAGACCAAAGTACTTCAAATCCCAAGGAGTTCTTAAATTCACTTGAACTTTCGGGTGTACTGTCATATAAACTTCAATTAAAACTAAATGTACCAGTTATACTTATGCAAAATATCGATGCTCCTCGACTATGTAAAGGAATGAGGCCTTGGATCACAAAACTGATGCAGAATATACTTGGTGCCAATATTTTAACATATATCATGAAAAAGGATAATGTTATCATATTTTGAAATCCAAGTATCCCCACTGATCTACCGTTTCAATCCAAACGAGTTCAATTTCCAGTTTTACTGTTGCTATTAACAAAGCTAACATTTCAGGTAGTAGGGGCATTTGGAAAAGCAATGTTTTTCCCATGGCCAACTATATGTAGCCTGATCGGTGTGTCCAATGCCCAAATCTTCACATATTTGCAACTGACGGAAGAACATATAATATGGTATACAGTAGCATCTTGGAATAATATTCTGCTTTGAGATCTTTTAAAGAGGAATTATTTACACTCATGTCCATAAATTAAGGATAATTCAGAATCACACAGAAATTGAATTCTAAAATAAAAATTTCGCCTGTAGAATTATCACACACATCTTGAAGAAGAATATGCAAATTAAAAGAAACCACCAGATGGCGCGGATAGTACGTCACATTGACGAGAGTGTAAAAGAGGGATATATAAGGAATGGTGGCAAAGAAGTAAAATTGTTCACAAGCGCTTTAAAAGCCTTTCAGTGCAATAACTGTAAAGTTATGGCACAAAGGAAGCATTTGGATGATTTTTTACGTGGTAGAATTATCGGACCACTGGAATGTGGACGTACCCAGCTGGAAGTATCTGAGGTACTTGGAATCGCCCAGAGTGTCATCTCCTGGCTTTGGCAACGATTCCAAGATGATGGTAATGTGAGTAGATGCTACTGCACAGGTCGCCCCCGAGTTACAACGCCGAATGAGGACCGGTATTTGGCAGTTACTGCCAAAAGAAACAGATGGAACACAGCATCAGACCTATCTCGTCAGCTCTCTTCAGCTACCGGTACGACAGTTTCAAGGCCGACCGTGTACAGACGCTTAGGGCACATTGGTCTACATGCTCGTAGGCCTGTCAGATGTATTCCCCTTACCACAACTCACTGTCGCCTGCGATTAACCTGGAGTAGAGAGCATGCATTGTGGACACCGCAACAGTAGTCTTGTGTGATGTTTTCCGACGAGTCCAGGTTTAGTTTGCAGTCTGATTCTCGCCGGACTTTCATATGGAGAGCGCCAGGTACCCGTTACCACCAAGAGAACACCATTAAACGACACCGTTACGGTGGTGCAGGAGGACTCGTTTGGGGAGGAATTATTCTTGGTTCCAGAACTGACCTGCATGTTCAGAGTGTAACGATGACAGGCCTCATCTATCGGGATGTCATTCTGGAACAACATGTGCATTTGTTTCGGGGCGCCATGGATGCTGAATTTCTGTTTATGGATGACAACGCCTGTCCTCCCCGTGCAAACATTGTAGACGAATGCCTTCATTCTTAGGATATCAAACGTATGGATTGGCCAGCATACTCACCGGACTGGAATCCAATAGAGTATGTATGGGATATGCTTGGCCGACGAATTGCAGCCCGTCAACCCCCTCCCACCTGTCTACCGGAACTTCGGAGGGCATTGCTTGATGAGTGGTGTAATATTCCCCAAGATCAGATTGATTATTTGATACTCAGCATGCGTAGGCGTTGTAAGGCCTGTATTGCATCGCCCGGGAGACATACTCCGTATTAACCATCATACTAAACATGTTAAACTGTTTTTTGTAAATAGGTTCGTTTTTGAAATTTGCTCCAGGGAGTAAAAATCGCAATTTTTATTAATTATGTCAAACATATAGCATCTTTTTTGCTCTTTACCTTTTGTTTAAAAAATAGACTTTACAAATAAGTCAAATTTGTTTTGCGTCTGTCTCTTTCTTTGCCTGAACTTCATTATCCTTAATTTATATACTTTCATTTTTTAAAAATATTAATCGTTTAAGTTATTGAATTTTGTTGTTAATTATTATAATAAATTAAGTTTCCAATTTTTTTAAACTAAGCTCAATTTTAGAATTTTTAAATTTTATTGGTTTCAGTCAAGCAATAAAAAAAATTACCATATTATATTATTTACTTTTTAATGATAATGATTACGACTTTGAAAGTTATTTAAAGACATCAACGTGATCGGAGCCGTGGGTAAAAGCTAGTTATAAATGTGAATGTGATGAAATAAAAAGGAGCTTATATTGAGGATATAATTGCTTGCTGGCATCATCTAATAACTAAAAAAGAGCTTAAAACAATTTTCAGCTCAAAGAAACATCATTGTGAAGCTGTAATAAATAATAGAGGCTACCCCACTAACCACTAATAACTCACTGCTATCACCAGTATATATCTAATGTATATCGATAGTTATTGAAACATAACTTTTTTACATTGCAAACATTAAAATTTTTTTTTGTATTGAACTTAAAATCGAATTTTCTTTAAAATTATATGAAACACTTTGCATTTTGAGCAACCTAACATTTTCTGTAAGCATACAAACTTGAAAAACATAGCATAATTTAAAAAAGGGTCCACAATTTTGGCCACCACTGTATATATTTATATATATGGCAAAAGTTTAGAGTATCTTTTCTCTGTTAATAACCGAATTAAAATAATTGTATATAAAATTCTTTATTGATGGGTTTTAAATAAAATAATTATTTCTTATGAATACCTCATTTTAAAGTTAAAGTAGGAAGGAACAATTCAAATGAAAAACAGATGAAATATTATAATAACATGAAAGCATTTGGATATTTTTCAAAATCTTTTGCATTATGCCTACATGTTTTTTTCCCTTCAGATTGTTCACATCGAATTTCATTCAAATCGAATGAATATGAACAATTTTAAAGCGCTGTATCACCTCCAAATAAATTGATTTCATTGAATTTACAATACTGTGGGTTTGCGTTTAATGCTTTCAATCGATAGAAAAAACAGTTCACATAATTATTGAGATGACTGATGCTGATTTCTTATGGTAAATTATTTTGAGTAGGATGTATTTTTTTCAATGGTTTTTGTGAGTTAATGTTACATTTAAAAGCATTCTATATAACAATAAATATCTACTATAAATAATAATCAAAAATTGGTATTAGTTTAGTGAGAAATGTAATTTAATAATATATAAATGTGAGTCAGAGAGAATGAAATTTATTATACAATAACCAGGGATGATCAGAAATACTTTCCTACTGTCTGTATGAAACCTACTTGAAGATTGTTCGTTTTATCTTTAAATTATTGGAACATTTGCATATTTTTTCTCATTCTTATTCAAATATACATACATATTAGTTGAATAATATTCTATGATGAAATAGATGCTGACATAATATTAAATTCAGCTTAAAAATTGCAAAATATTTTTAAAAAAATTGGAGTATATTAAGCCTTTATTGTCAAATATTTTCTAATGGAACAAAATTTAAGAGTAATGTATTGTTTAAGAAAAAACTGCTGGCACATAATATATTTTATATAAAAATGCTTGTGATTTTGTTATTACAATAATATATAAAAAAAACGAGTGATCTGTTACCTTTCTCTAAATGTCAGAGATGTAATGAAATACTTTAAAAAGGCTCTCTGTCAAAGCATAAATAAGTTGCATAAACAATAGCTGTCAGATGCTAACTTCGAATAGGATGCATGTTCCTACCTTTCTGTGACGTGTTTGAATGTTATTGTAAGCTGAAGCATCTTATCTTTCTCTATCGGACATTGGAATCGAAAAATCATCTTACCTCCGCTGGAAAAAAAAAATGTTTTTTTCATCACTTGCTGTTATCGGCATGTGTTTCTGATAATATTATCTTTTGTGTTTTGATAGCACGTACTTAAACACTACTGCACTTGATTAATAAGTGAAACTATATAACCAAAATGGAAATTCTAGAAGAAATTTCTTAAGTACTGATGTAATAGAAGAAAAAAATTTGATGAATACAATATATATAACAAACTTGGATTGTGAATTATACTTACAAACATTTCATACATATCTAGAACAAATTTTAAATTAGATATAGTACAATATATTCCGACCGTGGACACAATCGGGATTACGCATGCGTTAACTAACAGCTCGTAACGGTAAAGTAGGAAAAGTTTGATGGCTCTATTTGTTCATTTGTAATCAACTCATAAAATAATATTCATTAAGAAAACAATAATAATGAATAAGCTTGTAATGCTTGTCGGTTCCTGCTTCCCTCTGATTCCCCTTGTCTACCCTCGGACCCGGCTAGATGTGTGGGAAGAACTGAATAATCAGTAGACATGATTCACTCTAATTATCTTATTGTCACCAAAATATCAAGCAAGCACAATAATAATCCAATTTAGAAATTTGATCAGTTTGTAGAGCACGAAGGTGAAACCCGTTAGCCTGGGGATAATATTACGGACCCTCAACTGATTCCACGATAACCTATACAAGCTCAATATAGACTACGTAGCACACTCATAAGCTAAACTTCTATTTGAATACGGATCAAGATACCTGTACTTTTATGAAGTTGAGGCCTTGAATGTAATCCTTATCCGGATTTAATCACCGTTGAGTGATCCTCTGATAGAATTCTTCAATTGATGAACTCAGAATTGCACTTAATAATTTCACGATCCTCCATTCACCAACTAAATCTTGAAGTATATTATATGACTTTAATTCATATAATATACTTAATTTGCATAATCACGTTTTCTTTCTTCGGTGAAAGTTGGTTGGTAAAATTTTTTGCCCCAGGAAAGTCCCCAAGGGGTTAGTCATAGACGCGTATAGATCCGTCACGAGCTGACAAAAATTGCTCAAAGAAGCGTAATTAATGAAGAATCTACGAGAAGCTTCGCATCCTTTTATCCTACTCTCTCCCCTTTCTTCATTTGGACTCGGCTATTGATGGCAGGCACCCTATGCTATTGTCACGATTCAACAACTGGAGATTTTTTTGTCTGTAGTCTCCTCCACACGTACACTCATGTCCAAAATTAAGGACACAAACATAAAATCTGGGGAAACTGATGAACTATTTAATATGTTACCAGGAAATTTGGCACAGAGATATATTACATTGTCAGAAAGAATACAGCAACATAAGAATATGGAAAATATTTTAATTGTAAATTAAGATACAAGTCATATCAAAAAGCGTGAAATACTGAATCAGAGACACAGAATTTACCTCGGGAAAAGTCTGTCTATGTGACCACTGTGAACTGCTATACAAGCCTCACAACGAGCTGCCACGCTGTTTATGTTTTGTGGCAACAAAGCCCATTTTTCTAAAAGCGGGACCTTTCATTCCTAGGGGGTGCTGGGAGGGGAGCTGCACTGAGAAACGGCCTTTCCTAGACCATTCCAAACACATTCAATAGAACTGTGATCCGAAAACCTCGAGAGTCAATCCATGCGGCGAATATCCGCTCCCTCATGAAATTCATCAACAATGTGAGTTCTATGAGAGTTCGTCCATAAAAATGTAAACTGGGCCTACAGCACCAGAAAATCCTCATATAGGCTTCCAGAATCTCATTATTAAAGAGCTGTGAGTTGATAGTACCCACTTTAAAACATACAGGAGTGTTAAACATTATTACATTAACATTAACATTACAACATTAACACTGACAAACATTATGCCATCACACACAAGGATTCCTTTGCCATTAAATCTGTCGATTTTTGCTACGTAGGAGGAATGAAAGCGAGTTCCATTTATAAGGGCTGAGGTCTTCTTTCAGTACCGCCTAGAGGTGTGGGAGGAAGGGAAGCATGACTAGTTATGTTAGTTAACCAATTTTTTTTATTGAACACACAAATTATCAACAGACAGAATTCTTTAAATTCCATCTAGAAGAGATGTTCCCAATCTGAGCAATATGAAGGTAATCAACGAGATACGCGAATAACGAGAAAACTTTAAATATCGATCCCCTTATAACAGGATCAACAGTGGCGTAACGTACACTCCCGCAACTCCCACACTGCGGGGGGGGGGCAAAGGCTTCTAGAGGGCCCAAAAGCCTGACTGACGCCATTAACGTAGATTTTCTCAAAATTTGACTTTACATTAGCTGTAGGGTGAAAAAAAGACGATTTACTTTTTACGAAATAGCAGAGTAACTTATTGGCGTCTTTAGTCTTCCCCCTCCTATGTATTTCATTTTCATTTAGTGAAGTCTTTCATAACGTACATCTGGTATGCTATTTTCAAGTAAAATAGTATTACGATACTTGGAAAAACGTAGAGAGCGTTTAAATGATATTGGGTCTAGATTTATGAGTATTCAATCAAATGAAGCATAACGGAGTGTATCAGTTTTTTTATTTCTTTTTTTCCATGAAATAATTTTTGCATCATAGAAAGAACTCTTCTTATTAAAAGTTGCAGCATTTATGCTAATATACAATAGAGCTTTAGGGTAAGCTCCTCCCGGGATTCAGAAACGAAGAATAAGGTATATATATATATATATATATATATATATATACTTGGTAGAAAAGTTGCGTTCACCCATAACAAATCATACAGAAAAAATAAAATTTAGTAGAAATATAATTTTTTTCTAAGAAATTTCATGAATTTGTTTACTATTATTTATATATTGAGCATGCAAGAATTCGTTAATTTTGAATAAAAACTACAGAAGATAATGAGAGTTTTGTTGCAAAGTACACAAATCGTAGGCCAAAAAAGTGAATTTTTGACTAGTTGAATCACTATTTACTATTTGAATATTCTTGATTCTTGACATTTTTATCAACAGGTGTTAAGAACAGTTGACACCTTTCGCCGTCCAGAGATGGCGCCACGAACTGAACTTTCCTTTATTCTGGAAGTATGTGTGATTTGGCGAGAAGATGACATTCTTATTCTTTTGTGATGGACGCGTCGTTGTTTTGTGATTATGTGTTTTGCAATGCTTTTTTTCTACATGTAACGGTGTGCGTGTGTGTTTGAAGAAAATATAGACTTGAAAAATCGAATCGTGAATTGATTTGTGGTGCTAAATGAGTCATCTTAATTTATATTTATTTCCTCAAGCTTCTATAGGAAATGTACTTCCACTCTGCTTAGGTGCCCAGCATGGAAGGTAGCGGTAAGTCGAAATACTTTCGTTATCCAATTCACATGATTGCATTCTAAATCAGATTCAGTTTTAAAGTCGTTATTCTTTAATATTCAGTTTTGAAAGTCGAAACACATTATTCATTCTAAGTCTATAATCATGGATTCTAATTTTAAATCTATTTTTATTCTCATTCATAACAACAGTCGTTATAGGTTAACAGAATTTTTCATTCAGTTATCATGTAAAATAGCTTAAGAAAGTTGTGACGCAATAATTTTAACTTTTTTGAGAAATACGAAGCAATTGAAGGACATGAAAAATGAAAAGAAGGAAATAAGTATCACTGAGCGTAAATCATTGTGAAAATATGAAAAGATGGGAAAAGTCGTTGGAATATTGAAAGATCCGTTGAACGGAAGTATTCATTTATTAAGTGTGTTATCAATATCTTTAAATCTACATGAGTTTACACATCCAAACCTCGTTCAGGTCGTCCATCTAAACTCACAATCAGAGAAAAAACAAGTATGATATCTTTGGTGAGAAAAAAATCGGCTTTTAACTGCAACTGAAATAGAAACATGCATCACGAGAAGTTTAACAAAAACATTTATGCGGATGCTGCAAGACAAATCTTGTGTGAAAAAACCCGTATACACTAGTTGACTGACTTGCAGAAAGTCTTATATTTCAATGACCAACCGGCTGAAACAGATAGCTTTTGCAAAAAAGCATATTCATAGGCCTCCGGAATTCCGGAGGACTGTGATGTTCTCTGAGGAGAGCAAATTTTGCATTTCTGGCGTAAAAGCTCATAAATTGGTATGGAGAAAGCTTTGCACAACACTTAAAAAGGAACATTTAATACCAACGGTAAAGCACGGTGGCGGTGGTGCTATGGTGTGGGAATGCATGACCAGCAATGGTTTTGGAAAGTTGGAGTATATCGAGTCAATTATGAAACTAATATAATTATCTCGATGTCCTAAAAAACAATTGAAAGGAAAATGCCACCAAACTCGGTCTAGGATTGACGTTTCGTTTCCAACACGACAACGATCCTAAGCATACCGCTGATATTTTGAAGCTTTGGCTCCTGTATAATGTCCCAAATCAACTGCCCACCCACCTCGCAGTCACATGGTCTGAATCCTATAGTACACCTATGGGAGTTTCTAGCACGTAGGGTTCGTCAACACAATATATCTAGCAAGGATATGCTGAAGAATGTTCTTAAGGACAAATGAGAGAAGATAAGCTCTGAAGAAACCACTAGACTTGTTAATTCAATGCCGAAACGACTTCAGGAGGTTTTCAAAAGACTATTAAATTAATCCAAACAGCTATTAAATAGCTCATTATCCTTTTTAAATAATTTTTATAGTTACTACTAAAATAGTGAACACAGATTTTTCTGCTTTATTTTTGTTAGTATCGCTAGAAACCTGTCTTTAGTTTAAAAGCTATGAAAGCAAACCGAGTTTACTTTTGTTATTCTCAACACTTGGAATAAACTAAATAAAATATAATTTTTAAAAAATTTTGAAATTCCAGTTTTTAAAATTTTTGTTGTTGTTAAGTAACTAATAGTTGGTAAACGCAGACTTTTTTCTAGCAAGTATATATATATATATATACTAGCTGACCCGGCCACGCGTTGCTGCGGCTTTGTTTTAATACGTTAGTTCAATATTATTCTAAACTATTCAATGCAGTTAAATTAATCTTCGTTTATAATTTTGGAGGGTTGAAATAAAGTATAAAACAACAAGTTATTTTAATTTTGCATTTCATTCATCTCCTATTCGAGTGTAGTATAATGCATGAATTACTAACGAAGTCGTTAAGTAACAACATATGAAGATTTAATTTTATAAATGAGGTGAATAGCGTTGATTCTTTGCAAATTTTTAAAATTATTTTATCATTTTAAAGTATAACAAATGATAATTTTATACAACTAATCGCTAATTGGTGCACAATATTTTTCGTTAACCCGTAATTTTTATCTCAAATAGATTCAACGGTTTCCGCACTCGTGAACATGTAACATCCAGTTGTCCATTCGAGAAACATGGATTTTCTAACTCCAAATATCAAATGAATATTGTTCGGTTTCAGATTCATTTATGGTCATCGCGAAAGACAAACGAATCGGAATTGAAGCCTTTTGAATAGTATTAGAGATTCTTACTGTATCAGTGGAATACGTGGCAACAAATTCCGTAGTAGCAGAACCGAATTTTCATTCGAACTTTACTGTCAAAATGTTTGCTTCAAGAAGTTCCCGGTATAATTTTTTAATGAACAAACGTGCACCATTGCATTATCTAGAATTTAAGTAACGCAGATAATAACCAGGGAACCAACCGAAGATTATGTGGTGACATTCCTGATTTATCTAGAGAATTCAAAATTCGGTAGAAAAATTTATGGTTTTCTTTTCATCAACAATAGTGTCGATTGGTTTAAAAAACGTTGGATCAACTGACAACAACCCTGTGTCTGGAGGTTTATTTCATCACAATATCAACATTTTTTCTGATTAAGTA
This sequence comes from Trichonephila clavata, assembly GCA_019973975.1. Lineage (NCBI taxonomy): Eukaryota > Metazoa > Arthropoda > Arachnida > Araneae > Nephilidae > Trichonephila > Trichonephila clavata. The sequence continues at coordinate 170,581 of BMAO01019483.1, forward strand.
GCAGGATTATAGAGGCAATAATTATCTAGATAATTATACAGTATATCCGGAAAGACACTCTCAATCAGTTAATTATTGCCTAAATAATTACAGAAATCATCTGGGTATTTCATGCATTATGTAATGGGATGAAGTTCTACTTCACCGTTTCCGATATTCAGTAGTTGGTTAGGAAATATTTGCTCAGGTACTCGCGTATTTATGATCAGACGAAGTGTTTCCACGTTTCGCCATCAAAAAGATTGTTTTAAGCAGGCGTTAATCTCGTGAGCAAAAGTAGAGCGTGTAATGGCTGTTAATACCTGTCGGAAATCACCAGACAATAATATGACAGCAACACCGAATATTCTCTCGTTGTCATTTAAATCTTGCAAAGCTCTATGTAATGCTTTGAGTGAATGTTTATGGTTCATGGTACACTTATCCCTGATCATGACTGAATTAATTTGTAATACTGTAGCCAATCCACTCTTTTTTTTTTCAATGGTACATATTGCATCTTGTATTTTATGAATGTCCAATGGCAGCTGATGCGGAATTTGCAGTTTTTACACCATCTAAAACAGTGACAACAATGCCCGAAGACAACAAAGTGACAACAATGCAATTTACTATTACAATCATATTTTCGCACGACTGCACCTGAAAGTTTAGTTGCTACAAGGAATGAAAATCCGGAGGGGGAACTCGAACACAAAGCCATTTGACCTCATTCTAGCAATATCCAGAAAACTTACGGAAGCTTTTGAAATCCGTATCCAGATTCTCGTTCCCACCCTGAGAAGTACTCGGTGCCCACTTTCGACGCCTTTGCTCCCTGTAAGTTGAGTCTCTGAAGGGGAACATTACGGTCGATCGGCATTATCCGGCAAAGTTACAGGAGTTTCTAAAATCCGATTTCATATTATTATTGTTTCCCATCCAGAAAAAAACCAGGAAAGCATTTCTCTCTCCTCAAGAATTTTAAAAACAAGCCTTTTCCACAGTTCGTGCAAAATACTTTCGTCTGGCATTATTTGACGTAGATATGAGATTATATGGAATTGGATTGAGAATATTCGGATCGGCAGTTCCGAAATACAATCAAGATACACTTTTTGTGTCTCTACATCGGCAAGTGGCCGCGGTTGCCAAGTGGTCAAGGCAACGGATCATGGCTAGCATGTCATGAGTTCGAGCCCAGCACCACTGAAAACCCGCCGTGTAGGGGAGCGATTCACGTTAAATCTGTTGAGAACTCAAACGTCTTCCCATTGGTGTGGTGTAGTAGTTAGGAGAGGGGCTGCCAGTTCAGGTGTCGTCCGCGTCACTTGACCATGGTTCAAAATTACGCGGTCAGTTGCCAAAAGCCCTCGTATAGCTGAAAAGTGCGACGTTAATATTCACTCATTCACTCACTTTACGTCGGCAAGATAGGTTGGTACTGCTGTCCGAGAATATTCCGATCCCTCGGCATTATCTGGCAAAAATTTCTATATTTTGATTTCAGACTCACTTAAACCATCTCAAATTACACCAGGAATACACTTTTCCCTCGTCAAGACTTTAAGGGTGAGCTCCTGCCCCGGTTTGCGTAAAAGACGGTCATCCTGAATTATCCGGCAAAGTTACTGTTATTTCTCAGATTGAATATCAGATTCGGATTATCGGTTTTGAAATACACCGGGGACAAAGTTTTCATGATCCAAGACTTTTAAGGCAAGTCCCTGCTACAGTGTGTCTAAAATACGGTCGACTGGCATTATCCGGCAAAGTTATCGAAACTCCTAAAATTCAATTTCAGATTCTCATTTCACACTCCGAAATGCACACGACTTTTGACGCTCCAGCGCAAGCAAGTTCAGTCGCTAGAGAGAATGAAAATCCAGACGCGGGACTCGAATAATTTTCCTTTTCTCCTAAGTCAGACAATATCCGGCAAGTTTAGAGGAGTTTCTGGAATATAATTTCAAATTATCATTTCCCGCCCCTAGATACAACTGGAAATTACTTTTGTTCCCCTGAGCCGGGAAGTTCAGTCCCTGGAAGGAACATTAGGCTCGTCCGGCATTATCTGGTAAAGTTACAGGAATTTCTAAAATTCGATTTCAAACTCTCGTTCACCATCCCGAATTACAACAGAAACGCACTTTTCCCGCACCAAGACATTAAGGGTAAGCTCTTGCCATGGTTTGCGTAATGAATGGTCGTCCTGATTTATCCGGCAAAGTTACAGTTGTTTCTCAGACTGGATATCAGATTCGGATTATCCATTTTGAAGTACGCCAGGGTCCAAGTTTTCACGATTTAAGGCTTTTAATGCAAGCCCCTGTTATGGTGTGTCTAAGATACGGTTGGGCCGCTTTATCCGGCAAACTTACGGTTATTTTTAGAAATTGACTCGAAAATCGGATTCCACGCCCCGAAATACGCCAGGCACTTAATTTTCGTGCTTTTTGGTTTGCACACAGATACATGAGCAATGGCCCATTTTACGATTATTCCCTTACGGGAATCTGGCTACTTTTTTCCGGATTCTTCACATTTCCGGCAGTAAAAAAATTATGGCGCGATTAATTGAAATAAAAACCATCCTATGTTTTAAGTTGGACGAAATGACACACAGTATGCAAAATTATATTATGATCCGTTGAGTAGTTTCGGAGTCCATCGTGGACAAACACTTGTGACACGTATATATTATTTATATATATATACTAGCTGAGCCGGCAAACGTTGTTTTGCTATATAAATTAGTTCGCCGGCAATGCGGTTGGCAAAAAGTGAGTTGAGGTTATTGTGGCTACAACATGCATCGACGCGAGTGCGATTTCGGAGTCCTCACCGCCCATAAAGTAAATTTGTAAAAATTTATGAGGTTCACTTGGTATCGGCTGCAATGAGCCTTTGATTTTGAATGTAGAATTAAATTGTTGACTATTTGCAGCATTATTTTTAACTATTTCTGTTGTTCCGAACTATGTCATCTGGAAACATGAATTGAATGTTGGAATTGACTTCGGAACAGGTTAGAATCGGGATCCGTACCGATAAGTAAACCGTTCCATGGTTCAGGGGGTGATTCAATTTCCTGTAGTATCGACACATCGGCTTCAGTATCGACCAGGAATTTACAGCCCGTTTTCCTGTCTGTAACGAATAAACGGGATCAGCGGACAAGTAACTCGTCAGCAGCCGGACTTGCCCCGGTGTTTACTGTTGAGGCTGGTTTTCCGGATACTTCCAGCAACAAGATTGAACACATTTCTACGGTCGGCATTTCTTCCCAAATCTGTAATGGAAGAATCAAAGTCTTCCATTCGGGTCGTAACAGCTTCTGGATCGGGATTTGCTCCAGTTTCGGCTACAAGCCTTACGCTGCACAATCATGTTGGCTAATTGGACTTCCTGTTTTGAAATTTTAGAACGAAGGTGTTTTACTTCTGAAATATTTTTTTTACTGCCACTAACTCCCCCGAAACTGACTTGGTGCCAGTCTTGATTGCCAAATGTCCAAGATACAGGGTCACCAATTATTCGGGCCTACCGGTCACTTATTTCTGTCATCCTGATAGGTGAATAATAATTTAATTAAATTTACTTGAAGGTTTGTGTTAAATTATAATTGCAATAATAATCAGACGACAACCAATTCCATCATTTCTTCCAAGTTTATTTCTGGAACTCTCAAAACGACATCTCAGTCAGTAACCCAAAGGAGGAGGAGTGAGGATTCCCACTATTTTTTACACCATGGACAGTTTTTTGTTACTGCTAACACATTAAATTTATCAAGTTAATAATATATAAAAAACAAAAATATAAGTTATTAAGTAAAGTTTAAAAAATTAATAAAGATAGTTTTTAATTTTTGATGTTTGAATAATATTTTTATAATGGTATTTTTAAATTATAATTAATTAATAATTAAGATACCTGACTAATCCTCTAACAAGCCACTATGTTTGGTTGACTTGTGGAGCCATCTAGTGAGGGAAATCTCAACTAAAACTGTCCTTCACACACCTGTGAATAAAAGTGACATCATTGAATACGTTTCATATACATCAAAATATAGTAATAGCTTCCAGGTTTTGTATAAATAGAAATGTATGTATTCCGGTAGCTTGATTTTTTTTTCCAAAGCGGACCTCTCAGATTTTCAAAGAGGTTAAATTGTCAGCCTAGCTAGAGCAAGTGTGACTGAAACTTCTTAACTTTTAGGTGTCTCTAGAAATACAGCCATGACAGCATACACACAGCGCGGCTAGACAAGCTCAGCAAAAAGAAATAGTGGACGGAAAAAGAAGCTCTGTGATAGAGACCTGTGGGTATTGAAGTGGATTGTAATGTTTAAAAAGCGAACAACTGCTGAAAAATTGATCGCAGAGCTCAATTGGCATCTGAATTCTCCTGTGTCAATAATTACAATGAGAAGATACCTTCATATACAGAATATTTAAGGCACAGCAGCAATTTCCAAAACCACTTGTCACAGATGTTAATGCCAAACGTCGTCTATAGTGGTGTCACACTCACAAAACCTGATCGATTGATAAGTGGGAAAAAATAATATGGTCTGATGAAAGGTCTTTGACACTTAACCCTATAACAGGACGGGTGCACGTTTGGAGGACTCCTCCACAAGCATATTATCGTGATTGTCTCCTTCTAACTGTCAAGCATGGAAGTGGATCTGTCATGATATGGGCAGCCATGTCGTAAGTTTCTGCTGGACCAATCGTAACCCTGATAGAAAGAATCATTGAAGTGCTTTGAGAAATTTTAACTGACCAAGTCCATCCTATGATACAAACTTTATTTCCTGCAAGTGATGGAATATTACCGTAATGACAATACACCTGTCCATGCAGAAGGACTTGTCCAATCATGGTTTGTTAAATACCAGAATGAAGTTAAACATCTACCTTGGCCAGCACACTCACCCGACCTCAATACCATTGAATCATCATGGTCTATTTTAGAGCGTTCAATACGGAATCGATATCTCCACCGGCATCTCTCTTAGAACTTTTCCAATATCTCCATGATGATTGATACAGTATTCCTGAAAACATTATTCAGCACTTGTATGAATCTATCCTTAGGCAAATCCAAGCTGTATCCTATGTGAAAGGTGGTCCTACATCATATTAATAAAGGTCTCTTAATAAACCTAAGTTGTTTCCATTATTTTGATTACCTGTATATTTATGTTAAATTATACATTCGGAATAAAAATTATCCACACGAAGAAAAAAAAGCTTTGAACCCAAACCAAACCTACTGTACCAAAAAACCAAAAAAGAAATTCTTGTGGGGGGGGGGGAGTATTTATAAAACTTTGAGATCCAACAGAGGGAAAATAGAATTTTAGATTTATTGATAGAAACCTGTTCTTGAACGTTTCTGTTTAGGGAACTTGGAACCCTTTGAACAATTTTTTTTATTTATGTATTTAAAAATTATATTTTAGCATTTTATATAATGTTTCTATTAAAAAAAATGATATGAGATGAAATTGTTCACATATTATTCACACAATTTTAAAAATTTAAATTTTTTGAAGAAAATTTGGAAAATTTTACTCCTTTTGTAATTATTTATTTTTTCCCCTCAATTTTTTTTTAAATATTCTTAAGGATGTTTTAAACAACTTTAGGGATCGATTTTACAATAACTTAATTAGCTATGGAGAAAAAATAAAATGTTGATATGCATGCTAAAATTCAACAAAAAAGCCAATATCTCCTATAATTAAATTTTTTTTTTAAAAAAAGTATTTAGTTAACAGCAAAATGGATCCCTAATTTTGTTACATGTCTTATGTATGACACACAAGAAAAAAACGGAAGTGATTGGTAAATAATTGTGGGAGGAGTAGCATTTTGAATTCACTAATGTATCGGGGAAAAAACCAAACTGAGAAAAAAAAACCCTTTAAAGTTTATAATTCTTAAAAATAAATATAATAAGCTTAAATAAACTTACAATAACACTTTAAGACATTAGTTACATATTTTCTATAAAATAACTGCATTTTCGTATTTTTTCAACCCGTACATTTTTCTAAATGATCAATTTTTAAAAAGTATTAATTGCACAAGAAAGTTCAAGAAAAATTTTAAACAAATTTTTTCTGTCATGACAGAAATTTTCGTTTTTTCTTCACTTAATATTGAAGTATTATGCTTGTATGAAAAACATATGAGAAATAAGAATGAAATTATAAAATTATAAAATGCCTTATGTCAAAAAATTTTCACACATTTCACAAAGAAAAAAAATTACATTATATTGTGATACCTCGGTATTATCCTGCTTTATATATTGCACATTCTTTTTTTATAGTTATTATTTCTCTTTTTAAAATAGATTTTTTACAAAGCGCTTTTTTTTTAGTTTTTTTTTCTAAAAAGGGGGCGTGGTCGATTTGCTTAATTTGTTAATTTACATTTTAAAATGAAGTTTTATCCAACTTTTAACTTTCTGACATGCGCAAGCGATATGTCAACCATAAGATAATAATGCAAAGAATAAGATTAAATAAAAATTTAAAAAAAAACGATTCTTCGGTCATTTTGAGGGTACACACAGCCTTAAAAAAGATTAAAATTACTCAATGGACTCTTCGAAATTAACGTTAATTGCAATTTTAGAGGAAAAAATCATTATTATATTGTGAATGTTCCGTAGAGTTTCTAAAGAAAATATTTTTCAAGGAATTTTATTACATTTTTCTCAAAGGTCAACTAAATTATAATAATGCATATACAGGAAACGGAAGAAGTTATAATTATGTTATTAATGACAGAGCCTATCATTTTCAAATAAAAGTAATAAAATAAAAATATAAAGGAGTGTTTTACTTCTTTTCTGGTGCCCCCCCCCCCAAATTTCTTTTTGTAATTAGAGCTTAAAAGATTTGCGAGGGAGACAGGTTTTATTATTTATAAAATATAATATCTTTTACATAATTTGTATCTTTACCTGTCAACAGTAATCTTTTGATTCCAAATCTTAATTTCAAAGTATAAAATATCCCTCTTAAAATAGAGTGATATTTTATCCCTTGAAGTTTGAAATGAAAATTTCAAAGTTATTCAAAGTTTATTGAAAGTTATTTAACCCCTTACCGGCTTTTCCCGAGTTGGGCTCGGGCAGGCGAAATGTACCATCCTGGCTCGTCCCGAGTGTAGCTCGAGCACTGTGAAAATTTACACTGTGTAATCGGTCTTTCCCAAATTATTTCACATGTGCTTTTCAAGGTTTCGAATAACTGCAAAGTGCCACTCGGTGGAATTTTCTGCAAAAAGTGGACGCCTTTCTGCTGAGAAGCCCCCTTCACGCTTATCTGAAAAACATTTTGTTGACTGCATTCCCCCAACAGAGAAGAAAACTAATCCAACACGATAATGTATTATTTGCTACTCGAAGAAAGACAGTGTTGTTACTAATGCCACCTGTCTGACGTAGTCAGATCGAGGCCCACGAAATTCATCATGGCATCAGACTAGATTGTACGCCTGTCGCTAGCCGTGGCTTTGAGCACCATGCAGGTGACAGTACGATTTGGCTAGGTTCCACCCCAATTGTGAGGGAGAACACCCTGGGAGTGGTCAGGGGCCTCCAACCTCTCTTCCCCTTCCACCAACCTCACGAGAGGACTTGCGGCTCGACGGCTATTTAGAGTGCCCCCATGCCGTGAAGGCCCTATACATTTACAAACATCCATGCCTTCTCCGGGATTCGAACCCAGGCCCTAAGCACAGTTGTCAGTGTCGCTAACCACTATACCGGATGGGCGACAAAAAGACAGTAAAGGGAAGAAGAGAAGAAAGATTCTACTGTCCAAGAATGCGATGTCATGTGCAGCACCGTGTTTTCGAATTTATCTTACACGATCAAATTTTGATTAATAATTTTATAATTATTTATATAAATGCAAAATATGTAAATAAATTTTGTAACTTAAGATAAAATCTAGGCATTCTAAGTTTTATATTTATAGTTAGTGAGTTTAAATTTTCCAAAGTTTAATGATTTTTGCCATATAAAAAGCCAACTTTACAGGTAAATTGTACTCATTTATTTAAATAGATTTTTTTAACATTAATTTTTAAGAAAAATTTGTATGCGATGGTACTATTATGTTTTAAAAAATATGTATGTTTGGAAATAAGCATACAAAAATTGACATCCAGAGATAAAATGGACCTAGAAAAGGTTAAAGTACTGATTCCTGAAAGTCCTTTCCTCAATTTTTAATAGATTCAAATAGTAACTCAAACTGTATTGTTAAAAATAATTATAAATGAACCAAAAATACGAATCTAATAACATTTTTATATTGGATGAAAGAAGTAACTTTATAATTTAATTGACAAAATAAGAATTCAAAAAATTATTTTATGTGTGATCACTTCAATAAACCCTTTATAAAAGAAGGTTTGACTTTTTTACACAGTGTTGGCAGTTATTTATAAAAAAAAGTATCGATGTTTTTAAGTAAAATTTAAATCTTATTTTGAAAAGTAACAAAGTTAAAAATCTGATGTCAAATTGTCCTTCTATTCTAGACTTACACCTAATTTACGGTAGGATTTAATTTCATGAAGGATTTTCTTTTTGCCTTGTGGAAGTTTGGAAAATAGGTAAGGGAGTGCAAGTTCAGGTGTCGTCTTTGTCACTTAACCGTGGTTCAGAATTACGAAATCAGTCGGCACCCAACCCTTGTATCGCTTCAGAGTGTGATATAGTTAAAATAAAATTAAATACAGGAAAATAAGTTTATCGCGAAATCACTTAAGACGAAATATCGGTTAACATGAAATAATTCAGCGGTTTTAACAAACTTCTAAGTATTTCCATGCATTTTTTCTCTTAACACGAAACGAAAATCGCTTAACAAGAAAAAAAATCTTTTGGGAATGAACAAAATACGAAAAACACCAGCCACACAAGTGAAACCTATGAGGAGAGTGAAATGGAAGAGAGGTGGTTTCACATGTTTCGTGGAAAGGATGCTAACTTAGCTTTGAAATACCCACGACCTGTGACACGAGTCAATTTTGTTTATCTGAACTACTTTTACCCTCCATCCCTACAAACACCGCACAAAACATTTTATCTCTCTTCAGTTGGCTATGGAATTCGGTGACGAGTCTTTATATTAGTAAAAATGTGTGTGTGAGTTTGGTTCACATTTTTTTTTCTACTTCAGAAGAATTTTTCTTACGAGCACAATGCCAAATAGATCAGGAGGAAAGCAAACTTCTATTTCACTTAAAATGAAGATGGAGCTTCTTAAGGCTGTTGATCAAAAACAGAAGAACTCGAAAAGTTTGTATTAAATTTCATTAAGTTCTTGTGAAAGTCATTGTTTCATTGATTTTTATGTAATATATGCACATATTTATGCAAATAAAATGCTCTGCAATAAACTTAATTTTATTGAATATATGTTTTTTTTTCAGAACCCTTTAACACGAAACTCTTTTAACACTAAAATACATTCAAGTCCCCTCAGTTTCGTGTTAAACGTTTTCACTGTAAAATATTATTTTTGCTTATCTTGTGCAAAATGAATTTTTCTTGTTTTTATATGTGTGGAGTGTCAAACTTTCATATTTCTATTGAAAGGTGTTTTTCAGAACATCTAATAAAACATCTGATTAGTGATCAAAAATGTGATAAACTCTTTTTTCACCTACGCTGTAATTGATAATATTGTTTTGTTTTAGCAGCACATCCTATAGATAACCATTGTTCAAAATATTGCTAAACTTGTTACATTCCCTATTAATTTAAGCGTCCTTTTGAGCAACGAAATGTTGCTCGTTTTGTAAACACTGTCGTGTCGTCCCGAAAGATTGCACATTATTTAATGGATTTAAGCTAACTATTATCGCTAGAGATAAGTCTTTAATTTATCTTTTTTAATTTGTGTTATTTTGTGAATGATGACTAACATGCGATATCGTTAAAGAATCTACCTGGCTAAAAGGAGAACAATTTAAAGGGGTGGTAAGTTTGTTTCTTCATTGTCACTTCGCTCATACGCTATTAGTCGATTCTTTTTCTTGTTTAGATAGAGGAAAGATTTCAATTTCATTTGCACATTTTATTTTTATTTTCGTGAACAAATAATATGCGAAGTTAGTACAATACAATTAATACTAGTTTTGTAATTACATTAGTTACGCAAGAGCGAATCGTCAATCGGTTTAGTTTGACAACTTCAGAATTTTCTAGAAACTGGATCTGTTCTAAAAACTGAAATCTCTCAGCATTATAATGATTGAATTCTTAGCCAATCTGCAAAAATATTATAAATACATTCAATATTTTAAAGAGTTTTTTAAGTATTAAGTAGAAATGAATCCCATGTAACACTTAACTTCGTTGCTAAAAATACGACTTTTAAAAAAAAATTATTTTTGTCAATTGTAGGCTTCAGATTTATTAAGAATTATATATATATATATATATAATTTCCACCAATCACAAGCGTCGTCCACGGAAGTCATGTGGATTTTGGAACCTCCGGTTGCCGCTTCATATAAAAGCTCTCATATTTCTAAGGAAAATTAACCTGCTTCTTGTCCTTCTTCTTTTAACCTGCTGAAGTTTATCCATCGTCTTTTGTTCTGTGTTGTGCGAATGTACGCTTGCTGTGTGAAATGCCCTTCTACATGAAATAAATTTATATTCAAAAGTACCAAGCCTTGTCACGGCATCATAAGCATAATAGCTAATAATCTTCTCGACGAAAGGTATTTCATATATGTAAATACAAACATAATTATTAAACAACAAAGAATTTATATATTGCATATTATTTTTTCACTTTAAATTTTAAATCTAAATTATGAACATTGCTATATTTCAGGCATGTAAAACTCATTTGACATCACGGGCCACATGAACTTTTTTATATTAAGTTGAGGGCCGCATGTTTTCAATATTCAAAAAATTAATTAAACCGAATTTTTAGAATGATTATATTCTTTTTTATAAAAATCAATGTATTACATATTATACATACATAATCGTTTAATATCTCCTTTCATTTTTAAACTGTACATGTTTTATATGTTTTATTAAAAAACAAAAATAAAAATTGTAATACGAAATGCAATTTAATATTTCTTTTATAAGATATTTAACATCGCTCGTTTTCTCTCAACGCAAGTCGTCAAACTTGATTGAACATATTAAGCTGATGTAATTTTTAAAAAATGATAAATGTTTATCATTTAATCTTGACCTTTCATAATTTTTGTTATTTTTGTGTAAAGAAAAAAGTTTCTCGCATAAATAAATGCTTCCAAACATAACCATTCATTATACACATAACAAATGATAAAATTTTAAGAAACCGATCTACAGATGAATATGCATACAAATCTAGAGTTTCAACTTACAAAAATTTTTGCCTCAGCAAAGAAACAAAAAAGATTTCAATTAATTTCATTTGTTAGTTTTCATTAACAATTTCAATATCGATAGATAAATGTGAAGTTAAAGATTAAATTGTAATTCAAAATTTTTAAAATTTAGAAAATATTCAATCGAATTCTATCTTTAACAATTTAATTTGGTGAGAATATTCTGTAAATTTTGATTTAAGTGATTTAATCAATAAATTTTGAAAGCTTTCAAAGAGAGAAGTTTTTTCTTTATGTATGTAATAATTGTTGTTTGAAAGCGTTAATATCAAATAGCATTGTAACAAAAAGATTTTTGCCTTGAAACTTAAGTTGACTTGTAAGATCAACTGCGGAAGCCAGGGGTTTTCTCATTTGATACTTAATCTTTTAATTCAGAATCTTTTTCTTTTTCCATCTTTTCTCATCTTTTAATTCGGCATCTTTTTCTTCTTTTATCCTTTCTCATCTTTTAATTCAGCACATTCATAATTTGTTTCTTTGTTTCCAAGAAAATAATGATTTCATCCAGAAAATTAAAAAATTGTTTTAACACTTTATGACTCGAAATTCATTGAACTTTCGAATAATATGGTTGACCAATAAATTCACATTCTATATCTTCCAGAAATGAAGCAAATCAACGGTGCTAAAGTATACATTCTGGAGTACAGTTACAATTCTACTAACTACTTTAAAACATGTCCAGTATATCCAAGTTCATACCCAAGAACAGTACCTGCTATGAAATAATACAATGAAAATGTTTAAAATTACCATACTGTTTGCTTGTTTCTTTTAATCTCGCTGCTCCTTTAGTAATGCTGGTCATGGTAGGTGCGATATCAGTTGCAAGATAAGCCAACATTTTTTCCAAGGAATGCTTTGCCTCAAAACTTCTTTAAATGCATCAAAAATATGTATTATGCACAATACAGGACTCGAATTGACTCAGTTCATGACTATTTCATCACATCTACTGGTTACAGAATTTCGACTTAAGCTTATACATCTAATTGTTTTTGTTTGTGCTAAGCATAATACCTTTTTTTCGTTTCTTTTTTTCCTTTTGAATCTAAGCCACCATTAATTCTAAGCAGCACCCCAAATTCTCAACAAATTTTTGTGAAAAATGAAAAATAGTGTAAGAGGGTTTATCGATATCAAATTTTACGAAATTAAAATAAATTTAAAATAAGAACTAATGAGGAAGGAATAATTATTTATTTTATCAGTATTATAAACTTTTAATTACATGCATGCTCCCGCAATTGCTCTAAATACCCTATCCAACAAATTTCTTTCCCTTCGATTCTAAGCCGCACTCGATTTTCAGCAGCATTAACATTGGGGGAAAAAATGCGGCTTAAATTCGAGTAAATACGGAAATTCCTCCGCTTTAATTAAGCATTCATTAATAATTTCTTCTTTAGTAAATGGTTTCGATTTGTGCTTACGATTAAAAAAGTAATAACATATAACTAGTTTTTACTGCGGTTGTATTGTCTTCAACAAATTTAGGTGGCTGCGGTAGCCTAGCGGTCACACAAGGTAACGAACTCGAGTCATATGAGTTTGAGCCTTGTACCAATGAAGCTGATGCAACATATTTGTGTCTGTTCTTAGATTTGTGTCATTGTGCCTTTTAAAATCATATTCCTTAGCGACTGAATTACAGTTTTCAGATTCCAGTCACAATATTTTATTCTTGCTTTGAGCATAAAAATATTGCAGATCCAATTTTTCTTGAAAATTACGATATTTATTGTTATATATATATATACAGTTCACATTTTCTCACCCTGTTCTAGAAGTTTGACTGTGTTTCTATTGAATAACTTTCTACAATAGTTTAATATGAATGAAAACCAAAATCCACTTTCATTCACAAACTATTAAGTAAGCACTACATTTTGTCTTGGCAATATATAGGGTTTTTAAATTTAAAAAAAAATAATACTACTACTCTCGCCGATTGGACTCTTCAAAGAGAAATAAAAGTCGCACACACGATGAATCGTAATGCGATCTCTATAACAAATGATATTCATAAATACATTTAGAGTTTTATTAAAAAATAATTTATTTTTGTAAAATTAAATGAGAAAAAATTTAATAAAATATTAAAAATAATTTACATTTAAAGGCTATTTCTATAATTAAATAGGATTTTTTTAAGATCAAGAATAGATAACTGGTTAATATATTGTAAATTTTTAAAAGTTTAATGGAAATGTGAATTTCAAAATAAAAAAAAACCTTAAAGTCCCTGATTTTGTAAAATGTAATTAATTTTGTAAAATGTTTCCACGGGCCGCAATTTATGTACTGGCGGACCGCATGTGGCCCGCGGGCCGCGTGTTTGACATGCCTGCTATATTTGAATAAGATAGATTGCGAGTGATCTGAAAATTACACTATTTTCTTTTAAAGAAGAAATAAAGCAAAGCGCGAATTTATAATTCAATACCACGTAAATTTTGTTCCTCTTCTTTTCATTTTTTTATTGAAAAAAAATAAATCTTAAAAAAAATATGAGATTATTTGGCAACTAGTATGGATTATTAAGAAAATTATTTTGATAAACTAGCAAAACTGGGTTTCAGATGTATTTAACTGAATGTGCACATCTTAGAGAACGAAAACTTCCGGAATAATTTTAAAGCGGTTGTTTCATTAATAAAAATCAATTTTAGAGTAATTGAGATCTACAAGTGAGGCGATTACGTACAGATACACTCATGTCTAAAATTAAGGTCACAAACATAAAATCTGTGAAAACTGATGAACTATTTACTGTGTTGTCACCAAATCTAACACAGACACATAATGCAATGTGAGAAAGAATGTAACGACATAACAATATGGAAAATATTTCAATTATGAATTAAGATGCAGGGCATACCAAAAAATGTGAAATCATAAATCATACATACAGCATTTAACTTCAAAAAAGTCTGTCTATGGAGCGTGACCATCGAGCATTGCTAAATAAGCCTTACAACGAGCTGTTATACTGTTTATGAGGGTGTCGATAAATACTTGTGGCAACAAAACCCATTATTTCGAAAGCGTGACTTTTAACTCCTGGGAAATCCTGGGAGGGAGGTTACGATGAGAAATAGCTTACCCACAAGACATGTTCAATTGGATTGAGATCTGGAGACCTCGAGGTTCAATCCATATAGCAAATATCCTCTTTTTCTTGAAATTCACTAACAATGTGAGCTCTGTGTGGCCACGCTTTATTGTCCATAAAAATATAGCCCCGGCCCATAATACACAGAACAATCTCACACAGGCTTCAAGGAACTCACCCTTATATTGTTGTGAGTTGACAGTACCGGTATCGAAAACATAAAGTGGAGTACGACTACTCAGCCTTATGCCACCACACAGAAGGATTCCTTTGCAGCCATATCTGTTACTGTTGTGACTCGAGAAAAACTATTCTTCAATTACAATATTCCTTTATTGTTCTTCGACACACAGGATAAATGAGGCTATTTACAGTTTTGAATAAATGAAGATATTTACATGAAAGAATGAATTAATTGAGCACACGCTCCGTAAACATAAAATATAATACAGTTTTTTTGTTAGCGTAAAACGTAAACTGTGAAGAATATTCCATAAACTTATTTTTCTAAAATTCTGTTGCCAGATACAGAAGTGAATTAACAAACGCAAAACATTATCAAATAATATAAAACAGGAAATGTTGATCTTATTAGGAGTAGTAACAGTTACGTAGAAGGGATGAAAGCGAGCTCCAATTTCTCTCCAGGGGATGACTTAACGAGAATCACTCTGTCTGGAGAATCATGATCATCACTAAAAAGAAACGTCCCCATTCATGTGGTGTCCATGACTGGTTTTTTGGCTCCACAATATTCGGTCTATCCTGCTGGATGCAGTCAAAGGGACACACAATATTGAAACGGGAACAAAGGAAAGTCTCTGCAACATTTGTAAGCTGTTTGCCTGAAAATTTTTCTTCCAGACAGCAGCAAAGTCATGAGCATGCTGAGGAGCCGCTTACGTCGTGGTACACTTAATGCCAAGCAGCGATCTTGTTCAAAAGCCGTTGCTCTGTGGCAGCATTGGCCGACATTCCCGGTGACAGTACATTTGTATGGAATTGATTTCATGCCGGAAGACCACTTTCAATATCCTTTGTAAGCATCGAGTCCACTGCGATGGAGACTGGGCATCTTCAGACCTGCCAATGGTTCTCCATCTCAAGAAATCTTTTAAACCAGTGGTTCTTCAACTGTAGTCCGTGGACCTCTGGGAGTCCACGAAGGTCTCATCTAATGTTAAGATTTCTCTGTCTTACAGACCTCGTAGAATAACTGAAAGATGTGTCATCCTAGTCATGATCACTTAATTGTCCCCAATAAAAATATTTACTGGAATATGTATTTCGATCACGAATAATTAGATAAGTTTTTTTATTGTTTGTAATTACATAGCCATTAATAAAACGTAATATTTCAAAAAATATTTAGTTGAAACACATGTGCAAAGATTAAGAACTAAATTCACATAGTGCGCCAATATCATAATGGTTGCATCAATCTCGATTTCCTAATCGAATGGCTCCAGTATTTTTAATTTATTTGTGTCTACATTATTCATTTATTTGAAATATTTATAATTATCTTATCTATATATGTAAAAATGGATGTTTGTATGTATAAAATTGCTTCACTCCAACACCATTCAACCCACCACTATGAAAATTTGTATGTACAGTATAACGTCGTTTATCCGAATCAATTGGGACCGGACACCATTCGGATACGCAATTGTTCGGATTACCGAAAAACCGAATGCGATCCATGCAGTATATGATGCTATACACTATAAAAGTATTGAAAATCATCACATGCGGGAAATGTGCTTGAAGAG
This sequence comes from Trichonephila clavata, assembly GCA_019973975.1. Taxonomy (NCBI): domain Eukaryota; kingdom Metazoa; phylum Arthropoda; class Arachnida; order Araneae; family Nephilidae; genus Trichonephila; species Trichonephila clavata. The sequence goes on from BMAO01019483.1 coordinate 186,903, forward strand.
AGAGCAAAATAGGTGCAAAATGTCGCAATTTTACCTTAATTGTGGAAAATAATCAGTTACTTTTCGCTGTACCATTGTACACCTTCGTTTTTTCAATGCAAGGTCTCTGATTATCTTCAGCAGCAGTAGTTGAGTAGGACAGCACTCTGATTGTTATACATACCACTCTATAGCTGTCTCTAACGCAGAAAAACGCGTCAGCATTTGCTACTTTCGTTATTGCTGTCCTCGTCTTCATCCGTTTCATCATCGACAGGATCGGATTCTTCTTGCACGGAAGTTACAATCTCGTCATTATTTAGCATTTGAAATCCACAGTCTTCTGCATCGCATGCCATCCAGGTTTCTACATCAACAAAACTCAACAAAAGAGCACGTATACGCCACCTCACTTTGAAACAAACTAAACTAATATTCCGTGCAGAGATGTTTACCAAATCACACAGCTGAAATTCCCCAAATATCCCTCACCTTGGGTTTTCCCGTCACTTTTGGCCTCACAGGAAACAAATGTTGAGCATTGCACTGTTCGAAAACGTATCCGGACTTTGGTTCGGATATTTGACGTTTCGGATAATAAACGTTCAGATAAACGATGTTCTACTGTACATGTATTTTTTGTGGAGAAGGTTTTTGAGCTATCCTCTTTGTTGCAGCTCCCCTCCAGGTTGCGTTACAGCATACCAACTTTTGCACCATTCAATCAATCACCAAGTTGCCAACATGGTCACCAATCACAGAGAAATTTAGTTGGATAGGTTCTCCTTTAATGTTTATCTATATATATATATATAAACATTTGTATATATGATCTCGCTTCACTCCAACACCATTCAATCGATCACTACGAAAATTGGCTTGTATATGTACTTTTTTGTGGAAAAAATTTTTGTGCTATCCTCTTTGTTGCAGCTCCCCAACAGGTGGCACACCAGCAAAGCAACTTCTGCACCGCTCAATCAATGGCCAAGTTGCCAACTTGGCTCTATCACCAACATTTCACTATGTTTCCAATTAATAGCCATTATAATGTAAGGAACGGCGTTCCTTGCGAATATTATAATTTTAACGCAAAATAAATACAACAGACAGTTTATTACACATTCAGATATGAATTATTTACACTATTTTAAGCGTTCATTACGCGTAATTTGTAACAATGTGTTACTTTTGCTGAGCAGGGATTAGCTTAGGAAGGTGTTTTCAGAAATCGACCCACAAGAGAGTTACGGGCGTTATAAATAAAAAAGAATCCTTTTTATCAGCTATTAGACCTTCAGACTTAAAATTTAACAAATAAGTTTTTTTGTTCAGCTGAAATATGCAAAAAGCTTTTTTTTTTTGTTTAATTTGCAAAACACTTAAAATTAACTCATTAAAAATTTATTTATTTTTCAATTTGTATTGTTTAATTTTTGAATTCACCCGTGCAAAGAACGGGTGTACCAGCTAGTACACGTATAATTAGAGGTTTACAGTTTTCTTATTGAGAAAAAAAAGAAGAGTTATATAAAAAAGTCTGTATAAATAGTAGAGGTAGTCTTAGGACTATTGAAAAACCTTTAAATCACTCAGCCATGGGTTGGGAGTCAGGGTGGGTCCAAAAAAATGGAGGGAGGGGGGGTTATGATGTAAGGTTGATAGGTTGATATATAAAGAGGGACTACCACGATCGAAAGTTTAAGAACTGCTGCTCTAAACGATTATGAGAAGTCATTCTCAGTGCAAACAGGCTAACTCGTTTGTTTTCATGCAATATTTACAAAACTGCAGGCAAAAACATCATATGCTTAAGTGGTCTCAATCCAGTAACTCTACAAAAACTAAAGCTAAACAACTTTTTTTTTCCTAACCCGAAGATTGATATTCTACTATCCATTCTTCAAAATATATAAAATACAAACACTATCAGTTTTACTACAGGCAATTTAGAATTACGTCCAAAAACATGTTTGCTACCTTAATTTTGGACATGAGTGTATTTTCTATAAAGTAGTTTCGATTGTACATGCGAGGAGGTAAAATTGTTTAAGGTAGCCGAACACGTTGAAAATGACCAAATTCAGTCAAGACAGATATTTTTGTTTTTTAATTTATTGAATAGAGCTATCTTTTGACTTTACGAAACATACTTTATTTTGTTTCTACACTACCTAGAGGCCAAGTTGCTATCAATTTTATAAAGGTAGAAAAACCGGAAGTGGGTTTTGATCTACCAAAAGTGGGCATTTAAATTGCTCAAAATCTATCATGACGAGTCTGATAACTCAAAATACTACGAATGTATTTCTATAAAACTTTTTAAACCTGATATTTACGCTATTTTTAGAGAATGCACTAAAATATTTCTTATTGTATGAATACTTTTTGAGTTATGGCTTGTTATTTAAAAAATGGTATCATAAAAAATGTAACATTTCTTATAATGTTTACTCAATCAGCTCTTAAATTTTCAAATTTTAATAAAAAACTAAAATTTTAGTACCTTTTCTAGATAAATGCATCTAATTTGTTTTCGTAATACTTTTACTAATATAAGTTTATTAATTTTTTCTCTAACTGCTTTGAAGTTTTTCAAAAATATTGCTAAAATTTCACTTATAATTGCGATTTTTGTAAAATTCAGGTAATTTATTTTAAATTTTGATAGTTAAATAATAATATTTATTGGTATTGAGGCCTAAAAGAGCATTTAAAATGTTTTAGTATGCTATTTTGTTAAAAAGTACTCCGAACGTGTTCGAATACCTTAAAGACCATACCCACCCGCAAAACGTATGCATAGTGGGATATAAAAAGGTAGGGGATTTTCGAGTAATTTAGATTTATCTATTAAATTTTTGTTTTTATTTTTGTTAAGTTAAGTTATTAAAATACAAATTATTTAAAAACTTTTCTTCAATATATTTCATAATTCTTGAAAACATCATAAATATGAATGCTAACAGAGAAAGTAACACATATAACGTAATAAATGAAGAGTTCATTAAAAATATATTCCCCTTTATACGTTTTAAATTTTTTAGTAATATTAGGTTTTCTTAACTTGGTGAAGACTTCTTTATTTGCGATCACTGGCTCTCGGGAATAAGTACATTTGTTTGGGTAGGGCTTAATTTTAATGAATCTTTTTTAAAACCTACAACTGAAAAGCATTTCAACTATCGAATTTTTTTTGAAAGATTCCCTTTCAAGTTTATAGATCAGCGATACTCAACCTACGCCCCCTCGGACCTTTCTGAGTGGCCCTATCATGGTCTGTTGCACTAACAAATTAAATTATTTAAGAACAATGCATTAAAAATTTAGTGAGAAATTCTATCTATCCCATAAATACGTTCTGCTATCGATGTCGTGCTTGTACGAATTGCGAGATATAACTTCTTTTCCTTTTCGGTAAGTGATAACAAATAACAGTGAAGTAGCTACCATTTTATGAGTGAATCTAATTTTTAATTAACCCCCTAATTAATCTAATTATTAATTTAATTAGCAAAAAATATTTAAAGAATGCATGTTGTTTCAAGATAATTGAGATCTTGACTATTTCGTAGAGAAAAACAAATATGGATCAACATTTAGTTTGATTTATCGTAAAAATGTTATATTTAAAAAAATATAATTTTGCTCGTTACTGTATGATTAAGCACAAATCTTTCAAAGGATGTTTTTCTTAAGAATCTCTTTCAAGATGAGATAAGTTCGCTTTCTCAAAAAAAAATCTTTGCAACATCTACAATATATTGAGGGGAAAGGGCTTGGGGTCATTGATGAAAGGAAATTGAAATTACCCTATAACTGGGTAAAAAAATGCATGAAGCCCATTTTTTGTGAATTGAACTTGATAGAGCTTAATATAGTTTTAAAATAAAATCCAAAATTATAAGTTTTAATATTTTGATAAATTTTTTGCATTTTAAATATCCTTGATCTTATAGCACCCTCCTTAACATTAATCGTCATGTTGTGGCCCACGTGAAACTCTTGTCCTATGTATGTGGCCCGGTGGAAAAAACGTTGAGAACCCCTGTCATAGATTATTAATTTCTTATTCTATATACATTTATTTAATCCTAAGAAGTTTCTATAATCCAATTAATTATATTTGTATATAAACTAGAGGTCTTCGACCTGTAGTAATTGAAGTGAGAATAAAAATACATTTATTGACGCTGTATCTCAAATTTTCTTAATTTTAGCACGAAAGAAAAAAAAAATTGTCAAAGATATATTTTGTTATTCTTCAATTCCTACTATTATTTCACACTCTTCCTATATACGAAGGCAATGCGGAAAGTAACCTCCGAATCGCTGTAAAAAACAAACCAGGACAGGATGAGGGGATTTATTTACCATATCAAAGGTACAACTCTCCTCTATTTTTCAACATAGTCTCTCCCATTATTCAAGCAGTTTTACCAATTTACCAGTTCATTCTGTATAAAAAGCGGCTGCCAGCGATTTAATCCAATGTGTCACTGCGTTTTTTTCCTTATCGTCAGCGAAATGCTGTCCCCCAAGCCACTTCTTCATTGCAGTGAACAGATGGTATTCAGAAGGAGCTAAGTCCGGGCTGTAGGGAGAATGCTGAAAAACATCCCATTTGAATTTGCGCATAACATCTCGTATTCTTACTGCAGCGTGAGGGTGCGCGTTGTTCTAGATGTCTCTTTTCAGTTTCTTCAAAATGCGACAGTAAATTTCGAAATTTAGTGTTGTTCCACTTATTGTGAATTCCATAAACAAGATTCCTTGAGCTTCCCAAGAAACTGTAACCATCAGCTTCCTCGCTGACTAGGTTTGAAGGGCTTTCCTCAGCCGGTTTGGAGAAGTGGTATGACCCCATACCATAGACCAGGGATGGCGAACCTTTTTGAGACGTGGGTCAAATTTTGTTCATATTCTTTTAGTACTAGCTCGTGGGTCACTAATACCCATTTGCACCAGAGTTTAGCTTAAAAATTTTTAACAAGGTATTTTTAAAACTAAAAATCTTTAAGAAATTCAATTGATTTAACGGGTAAAATTGGGCGTGGTTTGACGATTTGAAAATTTTTAGTGGGGTTAAAAATTATTTAGTGTTTTGTGTGCAAATGGCAATAAGTGTTTGAATGAACAAGAAATAACGAAAATTACATACAATATACACTGATGGCCCCCTGTAAATGCAACACCCTGAAGGAAGAACGCAAATAACATGAAATTTACAACATGCATTAGCGAAGGGGAGATATGCGAATGGTTAGAATTTCAGCGCAGACACATATCACGCACGCCTGTGGCGCCACCTCAAAGCGCTATTTAAGGCTTGGAGATTTCGACGATTTCGAGTTCGGCAATTGTGTTTTTCTTGTGGTTTTTTCAAAAAAGGATCAGTTATGTCTCGTAGAAAACAGCGATCAGCGTTTGATCAAGTATCCGAGTTCGACAGAGGAAGGATAGTGGCCTACCGAGATTGTGTATTATCTTTCAGGGAAATCAGTAGTCGTGTTGGACGAAACCAAACAGCTATAATGCGAATATGTGACCATTGGATGCAGGAGGGTACGACGGACCGACATGGTCGATCGCATCCACCTCAGTGCACCACTTCACGTGAGGACAGGCAAATTGTGCGCATGGTAGTGACGGATCGCTCAGTCACATCACGAACCATAGCACAGCACATTGAGTATGTAACGCATCATTCAGTGTCTGCGCGTACCATTCGACGCAGTTTACAGCAGAGTGGTCTGTCCGGAAGACGTCCATTGCTTGGTCTACCCTTGACGCAGAACCACAGACGTCTCAGAAGCCAATGGTGCGATGAAAGAAGGATGTGGGCAGCAGAATGGAATGAAGTTGTCTTTACTGACGAGTCACGCATCTCTCTGCAACACCACGATGGTCGGATTCGAGTCTGGAGACACCGTGAAGAGAGGAGGCTGAACAGCTGCGTTATGCACCGCCTCATTGGTCCTGAACCGGGTATTATGGTATAGGGTGGTATTGGATATCACTCTCGCCCTCCTCTAGTACGCATTGCCGGTACTTTAAACAGCCAGCGCTACATCTCCGAGTTGTTGGAGCCAGTTGTCCTTCCTTACCTTCAGGGCTTGGCCACAGCCATATTTCAACAGAATAATGAGCGACCACACGTGGCACGCATTCTCCAAAAGTTCTTCGTCAATCACCAGATTGAATTGCTTCCCTGGCCGGCTCGTTCTCCGGATCTTTCGCCGATAGAAAACATATGGTCCATGTTTGCTCAACGATTGACCCAGATTACACCCCCAGCTGCCACACTAGATCAACTTTGGTAACGTGTGGAAGCTGCTTGGTCTTCTGTACCCCAAGAACACATCCAAAGTCTCTTTGAATCAATGCCGAGGCGTGTGGCAGCGGTGATCTCCACCAATGGCGGCTACTCTGGCTACTGATTCTGGAAGGAACCACACTTCACAGAAGTCTATAAATTTAATCATTTGATACTTGGTCAACATGTTATTTACAAAATAAATTTTGTTGTGCTATCTCTTGTCTTTCTTGGTGTTGCCTTTACGGTGGCCCCAGCAGTGTATATTATGAAATATTATTTATTAATATATACATATATATATATGCATAACAAAATTGATTATAAAGTATATAATGAAACATCTTTTGCTGTTTAATTTCAGACAGTTTCTAGGTTCATATTTTGAATTCATTTGTTTAGCGCATTTTACAGCTAATAAATTCCCTGTAAAGTCCATTTCTGTTAGAAGATTTTTCAAAGTTCATTCAAGAAAAGAATTTTTCACACGAATATGTGGACCCAAACATTGTCAAAAGAGCACATTAACTAGAGTTTTCATTGACATAAAATTATTTGGTAAGGAATCCCATACGTTTAATATAATATTTTCAATTGTTACAGTGGGATCAATATTCACAGAGTTTTCCTTCTACTTCAGAAATCAAGTCTTCAAATTGTGTTTTCCACACCACGCTGCTTCGAAATTCAATTGGCTCCATTTGTAAATTATCGATACCTAGCCACATAAATTCGGTTTTAAATCCATTGTTTCAAATTCTGGTTTTTATGGATATAAATAAAGTGAAATGTATTTTCCAAACTTTTAAATTGATTTAATCTAACCTCAAAAGCTTGCTTTATTTAATGAATAATCATTACATATTTTTAAATTGCATTTTTTAAAATGGGAACTTAGTTTTCAAAGTTATTGTGTTTTGAAAATGTTTTTGTCACTGAGGAAAATGCTTCGTGATTTTCATTTCCAAATCCTTAGTAAAGATGTAAAGTTTCGTCATAAATATTTTTATGTTTTCAAACATCATTGAAAATATTAGTCCATGCTCTTGAAGTTTTTATTCAGCTCATTAAATTGCAGAGTGAAGTCGCATAAAAACATTAAATTATTTAACCAATGTATATTGGGTAATTCATCGAAACTTTTCTCTTTTTCAATAAAAAAAAAACCTAAATACTTTTAATAACGTTACAAAGCGTCTAAGGACTTGACCGAAACTAAGCCATCGCATATTGTTGTATGTGAAATTCCCTGAATATTGGTATTCTATTTCCTCTAAGAATTATGCTGATTGCCGTTTATAAAGAACTCTTGCGTTTATAAAGTTGATTATTTTTATTACAACTGACATTATACTGGAAAATATTTTTAAACCATGCTTCGCACAAAAACCTTGCTGGTCTATTTTACAATGAATTCAATCAGAGAATATGAAATATTTTGCTTAAGATACTGAATAAATCCAATGTTTTTCAATATCATACTAGGTGCACGGTCTGATGTAACAGAAACTATTTTCTGAAGGACAATATCAATTTTTTTAAATGCAATATCAAATTCTTTAAAAATATCAAGCACCGGTACACTTCCCTTTCAATGATATTATTTTTATTAACTCTTCATTCATTATAAATTTCCATACTTATACCGAGCAAAAATTGCTAATTGTGCATAACCTTTTACATCATTACTCTCATCTAAAGCAATTGAATACATTTCTGCATACTTTAATTCATTATGCATTACGAAGAAATATTTTTTCTTATTCTATTATTTGATCTTTAATTATATTACGACTTATAGCTAACTCATTTATACGCTTTATTATCAAGCCTTTTTTTTTAAAATCAACAAACAATGTAGGACTACATTCTAAAAACGATTTTTTTACAAATTCTCTTTCTGAAAAAGGCTTCTCGTGGTGAGCAATGCAATGGGCAACTTGGAAACTAGCACAACTGTAATGTTATTTCTTGCAGCCAAAATTTTTTTTAAAGCATTGCTTTGAGAAAAACTATCCTTTTTCTTTTGTAAATTTCCTTCTTCATCTGTTGATGTGCCGAGATCGAAATGCAACGTTTCAAAATGTCTTTAAATATTATACAAGGTGTAACACACACAAAACGAGATTAAGTGTGTAGCTTGATAAAAGAGTGGAGTTTTCAACAACTGTTTTAGTGACTCATTCCAAGGCTCCTTCTCTATCCATGGGGCCAGTTGCACCTTATTCTATCACGCCAGTTAGGAGTACTGCGTCATTGAGTGAACACGTGCAATTGCATTCTGTCGGGAAAATGTCAAATCAACATCAAGTTTCTTGAGAAACTTCAGAAATTATCAACGAAAGTATTTTAAATATTAACCTAGGCTCAGGGGATGAAACTTTGTCGCGTGCAAGTGTTTGAATGGCATAAGACGTTTTCAGGGGGGGGGGGAGGGGTTAATGTGGACAATGATGAACCTGCTGGGCGGCTAAGGTCAGCAATTACAGACCAAAACGTTTCCAAAATTCGTGATATGAGTGAGTTCCCACTCACATCAGTAGTCAGGCTGTTAATCAACACTACTACATCGAAGTACTTAAGAGACTTCGTGAAAAAATAAGGAAAAAGGCCAGAATTGAGGAGTGATGAATGGCTGTTGTGCCAAGACAAATCACCCGCTCACACGGCCCTACCTGTTAAGCAGTTTCTGATCAGCAGAAACATTACCGTGATTGGGCATCCTCCTCATTCACCTGATTTAGCCCATGCGGCATTTTTATTTCCTACAGTTAAATATTGCTTAAAAGGAGCCCATTTTACCTTAGTTCAAGAGGTTCAGGTAAAAACGGAGAATTTCCTGAAAGGTCTTCCAAAAACCATGTTCCAGAACTGTTACCAATTGTTCCAGTATTCACACGCTTCTGCTATGGTAGCACCAAATGCAGAATCGTGTGAATACCGAGGGAACTACCTTGAAGGTGATAATATCCCGAAGAACTGATTGTGTAAGTGTACAATGATTTACTGGACCAGTCTCGCTTTTTTTTGTGTCACTCCATGTGTGTACGTGAATTTACTTTTTCATTCCAAATTACACATATAACTATTTTATTCATTTTAATTACACCATATTTATCAGACCATTCAGCTTAATATGGCTTTGAACTTGTAAGGCTTGTTTTTAATTCTTTAACCACTGTCCTAATACAGGGCTACAATTAAGAATATTTATATTTATAATCCAATAACTTGAGAAGAAATTTTGTATTAACATACCCTCATATATATACACATCAATACACATTACTTTTAAATACGTTCGAAATGGATGCCATTAAGTTCAACACTGGTTCTGACTGGTACAGGCGCGCCTTAAAATGCGAGCCAAAAATTGCTAGTATCAAGAATAACAGACATACGCATGGAGCGCATTGGCGACTCAAGATGTGAAACAGGCAAGAGACGATACAAGTGCTATGTGGAACAAACGTTACTGAACATAATTCTCTTTCAAGAAACTTAACTGAAAATAATCTTACAAAAGGGCATTTTATCTGATGAAAGTTCTTTAAATATGCATATTTGCTTTGGTTTGTCGATATTTTTTTTAAAAAAAATTCTGAGTAAAATTATACACTTTATTTGATATTTTATAAACACTCACTGTTTTATTTCAAATACTACTTACTTCCATATACCTTTGTTGTCATTTACGTAACTTTGGAACTATAATGATCATACTAAGGTTATAGACAGCATTTTAAATGCTTTTGTGTCAATGCAGTGCTTAAACAAATACAAGTAGAATATAAATAATCCACACAAATTAGAAAATTTAAATAAACCCACGTAAATAAATAAGTGGTTGCCTAGCGATCGTGGGTCAGTTAAAAAGCTTGCGTGGGTCAGTGTCTGACCCACGGGTCATAGGTTCGCCATCACTGCCATAGACTGTTGTTTCGTCTCCGCATTGACATGTGCTACCCAAGTTTCGTCACGAGGCACGATTCTGATCAAAAAGTCCGTGTGGTACAGGGAAAGAAATTCTCAGGCTGTGGCCATTCGACTGTGGTTTTGTGGATTTCCGTGAGCATTTTCGTTACCCATTGAGCACAGAGCTTCCGGTAACCTAATGTTCCCGTGACTGTCTCATACAAAACTGACCAAGAAATGTTTGGAAAGTGTTCTGAAAGTTGGAAGATTCACAAAAAAGGAGCAAACGAATTTTTTCATCGATTTCTTTGATGTGATCAACTCTCACTACAGACGGCCTTCCACTCCATCATGGATGTGTGTTTGTCTTCCATCCTTAAAAAAAGCGCATCCATTGACGCACTACACCTTCACACACAGTGTTTGGCTCGTATACGGCCCACAATTCACAATGGATATCCGCTGCTGACAGTTTTTTGGCCCAAAGAAATTTTATCACTCCTCGAACCTCACATTTAGAGGGATTTTCTATGGTGGCACACATTTAGTCACGTTATAACCAACAAACTCTTAGCCCTACGACACTCTCACTCACCGACTGGAAGTTTACTGAATCAGAGATTGCTCGTGCATTCGATTGAGGGAGCTCCGAACCGTATTTCCAGCGCCATGCCCAAACGGTGGTTAGTTTCCGAATTGCCCTCGTATATATATATATATATATCTTGTTTAAATTTTCAATCGTTAATAAAATGCTTTTTTTCATCCACTCAAGTTTAAATAAATTTTTTAAACTTGTAGTGGATGACACTTGATGTTAATACAGTTTTTTCCAAATATTAATCCATTAATTAAATTTAATTAATGAATAAATAGTAACAAACAAATATAATAGTCCAACGCCATATATAAAAAAGGGAAAACGCTCGCTGTGTCCCTGTAGCGCATAGGTTCTCAACGTAGGCGATAACGCCCCCTTGTGGGCGTTGGAGGCTTTCAGGGGGGGCGGTAAAAGACCCAGAGAAAATCAGGGGGCGCTGAGATGGCATGGAGGGGCTTGGTCAGATTAACCAAAAAAGACTAAAAAATACGCTGATGATTAACTAACAAAAGTAAACTCTAATACTGTTTACCTTATATTGATTGTATGTATTTAAATCATTTCTGTATCACACATATGTACGAAAATTCACATATTTCGGTAGTTCGGGAAGTGGATGAAAAGCTTAAACATTACATTACATTCAGACCTACATTAAATTGAATGATATAGTGCATTTTAATATCTGTAGTGCATCTGTTGTCTTTGTCTCAGAGCAGTAGGAAAAATGTTTCGTCCACTGCATTTCATTACGTATGTTATCCAAGAAACATAATTAAATATGTTACCCAGGAATTAACGTGATTCCTTAAAGCTGAAACTGTGAGTTTATATTTATTTTGAAAGCAATAGTTTATTATGAATTACTTCGTATCATCAAAACCCCTGCCTGTCTTTATAACAGGTAACTTAAAAACTTTTATTCCACTCTTTTAAATGAAGAAGAAATTCAGTAGCGCGTTTCAATTCTAACAATATCCTACCTTTCACTAAAATATATAGTATTACAAATTTAAATATATTTGTGGCAATAGATATTTTGGATTCGCAAGTAAAAATATTAAGGCTTTAGAAGAAAATATTAAATTAAAAATATATTCTTTTAGTATTAGGATATTTCTTAAAACATAACTCTTGTTTTCAACATGTATTATATGCACTCTTATTTCTCTAGAGTGGAAGGGGGCAGAGAGAGAGAGCGTCGAAATATTCACTAGAAAAGGGGGCGCGAGTTCAAAAAAGGTTGGGAACCTATGCTGTAGCGTATTGAATAACGCGTTGGATTCCAATCCAAAGATTGTGGGTTCGAATTCCACCTGGGATGGCCTAATTTCTGAGAAAGTGATTTATGAATAAATAAATAGTAACAAGCAACCATACATAGAAAGGAAAATCGGTTTCTGTTTTGTCACTTAATATTGTGATTCTGTCATATGTAAATACATACTTATATCATTTGTAATTATTTAATAAAAAGTAACTAAAATAAAAATTTTCTTTATTGACCTAAGTAGGAATTGACTTTAAAATTTTTTTATATTACTTGTTTATTATTAGAACATAGTTTATTTAAAGTCATGAAAACTATACATATAATATGTACAAGAATTTTCAAATAAAATAAATTTATAGCATGAAAATTAAGAGAACATATATACATATATATATACACACAACGATTACAATAGAATAAACCTTTTTGATCACTTTTAGTCTTATAACAGCAGTATAAAAATGCTCAATAAATTTTTATTATGTGCACCTGAGCATATATTTATATCGTTTACTCAAATGAATGTGTTTGATTCATAACTATACAATGTATATAACTTATTAATATTCCAATTTCAGCTCTGCATTTCTTGTTGTTCAAGTGACATATATATATATATATATATATTTCTAGTTTTTAATACGTACGAATACATCATTTTCCAATCCACAGTTTCTGTAGTTTGATATGTGGATGAATACAATTTGATTGTAATACTTGGAAATCGACGGGAATTCATATTCCTCTTTTTAGTGAAAATACTGAATTTCCGTAAAGATGCACCGTCCAGTCTCTTCAGATTCAGATTGAGCAACGACTGGCTGTAATTTCATGGCAACTAGTTTCGACTCTGGCATCACGATCTGAACGTCCCTTTTGATGGTCAGGGGACAAGTGTTTTCTGCCCGTTTCACACTAAGATCTATTTTTATTGTTTCCGATTCTTTTGCTGGCAGAGGATTATGTAATTCCAAAGAAGCCTCGTCAGAAGTATTCATGAAAGTTCCTCGCGTCGTTCTCTGTTCCATGGTTAAAACATTCGTGGCCGACAGCACCACATACAGACACGCCGTATTCATTTTTGGCGAAAACGGACGAAACGCCAACTTGAAGCAAGTCAGGAAGACCTTACCCTTCAGTATTTCAATATCCAAATAAAAGGATTCACCATTTTTCACCGTGTGTTGGCTGGATTCGTAAACATTTAAGCTGTAGACGTAGTACGAAGCATACTGCCTCGGAATATTTTCAAGATCCAGTGAGTTCGAGCTGGTTTGAGAGGTAGTACTCAAAGACCTGTTCTTATTCCACAATTCGCAGGAGGACAGAAGTCGCAGACATCTGTCGACCTCAAGGTCTCTGAGATCTGCTTCGGACATCGTTCCGAATCGAACGTAATTCAAAAGATGTCTCACTGTGGGTAGGAACATTTTTGGATTTTCTGGATCCAAGCCTCTACTCAGGCTGTCGTTTAGTCCCCAAGCCATTATTGCTCTGAACACAGCAAGTTCTGAACTGACGTTCAGGCTGTTGCGTTTGATGATGGTCAGTACCAAAGGTTTCTTCAGTGTTATGAAACAACGTGATTGCAGAACCTCGTCACTTTTTTCGTCAATCACCTTGAGACAAAAATATTCCAATTGGTTCAAGGACAGTGTAGATGCCGCTTCGTATACTTCGCATACGTTGGAAGGTTCAAGTGCTGTGATCAGGTGGTTGACGCAAATGTTCAAGAGTTCTTCAAATCGGTATTTCTGAGCCGCCCTTAAGGTTTCGATGGCTTCCGTGGGGTTCAGGAAGCGGACGCTTTTAGTTTGCATGAAACTGAAAAATAATGACATGATTTATATGAATGTTTGTTTGAAATCTACAATTATGTTATATAAGGGATCAGCAACCTATGGCACGTAGTGCAATTCTCAGTGGCCACTCAGCACTACTCTACAAATTTGCCAAGATTTGAGTGAATGGATAAATTTTACTAATATCTTCAGAATGATGGACATTTACGGAATTACGAAAAATTCTCAACGATAACCCTAAAAATAAATTTATGGGTATTTTGTAAATTACTGAATGTCATTTCTAAGGAGATTTAATTGTTTGAAGAAAAAAAATGTATTTTTTTCTTGCTTTTTGCTTTTAGTTCTATATATCTAAGTAAAAGGTCTTTCTTCATATGAAAAATATTTCGAGTGCGCAAAGAAACTTTTTAACAACTGGATGCTCAGTAAGTCACTAATAATACACCTGTTTGTGCGATATGAAAGTAAAGTGGTGCACAAACACTGGATGTTCTCATTAAAATTTTTATTTATCTTTTTACATGACTATAATGAAGGGAAATACTTATATTTTACATTGTCTATTTCTTATTTTAATAAATATGTTTAAGAATACATACCATTTGTACAATTTTAATTTATTTTATTTTGTTAAAGAAATAGTTATATTTTTTATACTGTTTATTTTTATGTTAAGAAATATCTTTAAATGTTGCAAAACTAATATATAATAAAACTGTAAATCTAAATTATTGACCTCTATTCTCTAATTCTGAACGCATTTTCATGGGAATCGAATTGTTTCAAAAATGACCTACTGAGTGGCACGCTGAATCATATATTGGTAGATTGGATTGGCAAGCCACAGCTAAAAGGTAGCCGACCCCTGTGTTATTTTAATAATTGGCAACAATAATGTAATACAAGTTATTAAAATAGTAATTTCTGTACAGGCCTGAAAAGTTTTGTTAAAATTCCTTGATCTATCTTATAATCAACTTTATTATCCCTCCTTGCTAACGTAACTTATAACAAATAACTTATAACAGATTCCGAATAATGATTACGTAATCGAAACTAATTATTTAACGTTTCGTAAAACTAAGCAAATGCAAAATTTTTCCTTTTTTATAATAAATAGGATTTATATAATACATTTTAAAGTTAAATTTCCTTAACTCAATGAAAGGTTAGAAAATACATTTTATCTGTTCAAAATTAACAAAGTAAAATTTTTAAAACTCATAACGTGATTATCATGAGTTGATACAGTTTTAGATGATTAATTATAAGCAGCGCCTGTTTAAGCTCATTTCGGATCTTGGGCGCAGAAGGTTTACTGGAAGGTTACCCTTGGCACTGGTGGATCGAAATTTATAACCAGAAAATCTGGTTAAGTTCAGCTTGTGCGGGCACCCGCCCCAAGCGCCCAATGGATAAACATGTACTGATTATAAGCATAACGTTGATTAGGAATCTTTTTGTATAATACTCTATATATAATAGCATGATTATCTTATTTAATTACCGTATAATCCGTCGTATAACGCACGTTTTCAACTAAAAAAATAAGATCGAAATTTATTGCTGCGCTCTATGTACCGGGTGTAAGAATGACAGCTTTAAAAATAAAAAATAGAGGAGCATGTAAAAAAAAATCAAACTTCTCTATAGATTGGAATACCATTTATTTAAAAGAATAGCATGCCAAATGAACTTAGTGGGTTGTAGTTTTTGAAGTATTCTATTTTTTTTCAAAATCCTGGGATAATACTTCGAATAAAGGACCTCAAAACCTAAGAGCATTGCACCCGTGTATTCTAGTTTCTTTTGTAAGAAAAGGGGGTGCGCGTTGTACGAAAAATGCACCTTGAAAGTACAGATCCGCGTTATTCACCGGATTTTACGGTAATATTATCTTTCTTACAGCTTGGTTTAATTGGACTATTTTTATTACATTCCTGTTTATACTTAGATAAATGCTTTTGCAGTCACCAATATCTAAGTTCTACGGTAACCGTTATTTTGTCAGTGGTTTCCATTTTATTCCGTTTTACTTTATTTTAGCAAAATATATACGATAAGTGGTATACATTTCGAAATAATATCAAATGGTGATAATCATTCAGATGTTTAAAGTATGTTTTATTATCACAAACTGATTTTAATTATTAAAACATAATGAATAATTTTAGAATTGCCGATGGAATGACATAGATACTTTTTGTACTATTGAGGATACTGAGAAAGTTCATAAAAAGTGTATAAATTAATTATGCATTTTATTTTCTTTGATCCATGGTTGTTAAGTCTAAAAAATCTTTGTCTATCTCTGTTTTTTCTACCTTTGAAGTTCCCTACTCATATTTATAATCTCATTAAAAATTTTTCAATCACATATTATGCATTTTCAATATGTATATTTTTTCCTCCAATGACTTCCCAACTTTATTTCTTTTTAAACGGATAATAAAAGATTCGAAAGATTATGCACTAATGAAAACATATTTCGTTGTCTTGAACAATGCAAGAATATTCGTATTCTTATTTATACAAAGCAAAAAAAAAAATATCAATTACATAAATATTCTCGATAAAAACATCATAAATGTCTAAACTACATCGTTCAGTTTTAATATGAAATCTTATACAGTACGGGATATTTAACAAAAAGATCTTTAATAACATATTCTGTTTTTATATGTTAACTTATACCTCATTCTATTTTTATTCTTAAGAATACTTTAATAAATGCACAATAGCAAAGAAAAAGTCCTTCGTCTGAGCAATAATAGCTTTTCTCTTCAAGGGGATTTATAGAAGAGATAATTTATTAGCCTTCGAGGAGTCTATTATATTATTTACTGTGTATAAAGGTGTCGCATGATCATGTTTCAAATGTTTTTTCGTAATCTTATATATGTATTCAATAACGCAAACCCTTTATTTTGCAAAGCTTTACATAAAGCAATTAAAAAAATAATAATTTCATTACTGGTAAAAGCAGATATAAGCAGTAATACAAATGTTTTTTTAATTTATTTCCACCTGTGAAGAATTTTTTCTGTGTTTAGACAAATCGCTATATTTAAAAGGTTTTCATGTAAAAAAAGGTACTGTCCTCATTAGTACATTTAAATAAACAACTTATACGGATTTTTATATCCAAAATTGAAAATTTCTACTTCTGTCTGTTTATGTAACGTGAGTTGGACACTTGAAACTGGGATTAAATTTAATACAAGCTAATAAAATAATTTTAATTGTTGAAAGTAAGTATATGCTGGAAGTTTTACCAGTTTAAATTTTCTCCCTTGCGCAATTCATATTATGAGTTATCTATGAATTAAAGATTTTTAAAGTATTCATGCTTATATTTTAAATATAAAAGAGACTTCCAAATAAAAAAAAGAAACTTCTGTTATTCACAATTAATCTCGTCTTTTTGTAAATCATCAAAGGCACTTACGTCACAATCCGCTGCAATGCTGCGATGGAAACTTCTTCCAAATTCATCTTTTTCAATTTTTTCATCTGGGCTTCCGGTAAATCTCTGAAGTAGGCGCTGTGTTGTAGAAGCAATTTTTTCTGCACTTTGATAGAGTATCCATCGGTATTGCACTGATCTTGCACCTTCAAAGATACGTCTTTGTCCCATTTTTTCTTGCCACTTTTTCCTGGAATTATCTTTCCCAGAAGCTTCGACATTTCCGGTTTTTCTGAAAGGCAGGAATATAAACCCCTGTTGCATTTTTGGTGTAACTTTAATTTTATGTACGACATGAAAATTAAAAGGAATTATTGCGTCTTTATGGAAGTGTAATAAATTATGAATATAAAATTTTCCAGAGAACTTTTTCTTTCTGTAACAGTGAGATGGATGGCTTCATTCTTTTCAAAAAGACCATTTTTCAATGTTTTTATAAAAACTTCGAATGAATAATTTTTTTTTACTTTCTCCAGAATAATATCAAAAGAATTAGATGAAACTGGTTGAAACCACGATCAATTCCTTGTGAGTACATTTGATAATCAGATATAAACTAATTCATAAATTCACATTTTCGATAAGACATTACCAAATGATAAAAAAAAAATTTTTAATTTATATAAATAACTTGTTTATTAAATTCAAGTTTTTCTTTCTAAAAAAAAATTTTAATTTCAGAAATCATTCTAAAAACTAAGCTTTGAAATTTAAGGATTTGTTCTACAAAAATATATATTTATAATTTTTTTTATTTTTTTGAACTATTTTGCCTTCTCACTGATAAATATTAACTGGAACCGCTAACAACACATTGATTTGGAAAAAATATTCCTCTTTTACACTGCAAAAATGTATAATAATTAAATGTGTAATGTAAAAAACTATGTAATAATTTTTCTACAGTGTCAAATATAGAAAATGAAAATAATTACCAAATACACGATTTCCTCTTCTTATATTGATGTGATGTTCCCAATTAAAGTAAAGGAAATTTTTTTTAATAAAGAAAAGAAAAAGTAATCATTTTCTGCTCAACATTTTGTATCTAATATTCGTAGCGTCGCTTTATTTTTAAAACGCATCTTTTTCTCAATCTAATCTATTAATTATAATAGATATTATAACAATATCAACACATAGAGAAAGCCACAACAACGATTAGATTTAGAACACAATACTTGCACCGGTTTTTCACGTTTTCTAGAAAGCGCTTTTGTTTTCAAAAGATAAATTCTACCTTTGATTAGAAAAAGTTGTTTCCACTTATTTTGAAATCATTTTTTTTTCATGATTAGGTTTTATTATTTATTTATTGATAATAAGTGTTGTCCTTCATTAGAGATTAAAAGGTCGTGTGTGTTAGAGGATCTTTTCTTAACTTTCAAAAATACGAATAATACATAGATAATTTCACACACACACTGTTACGGCTACCGAAGCGCCATTTGTTGTAGTTTCTAGTTCAGATTTATATCACTTCAAATGTTAAAATAAAATGGCGCAATTGTTTGTTGAACACAAGCAAAAACGTTGTTTGTAATATTTTAGAACACACTCTCTACTTCGTTCAGAACCGTAATTTTGCAAAAACGTATAAACGAATATTTTTTTTAATATTTAGGATCACTTACAATAGAATACACGTCTAAAATTGTTTTAATAACATTATTACAAAAAAAAAATTTAAGTGCAATATTTTGGCAAAAAATGAATCTAGAAATACTTATTTTCAAAGCATTCTCCTTTAATGGAAAATGATTCTATAACAATAATATTTTGCCTACATATAGCTCAGACCACTGTACAGAGCCTAAACTAGGTTTTTTGAAATATATAGTTTAGAAGTGGATTTATCCATATTTTAAAACGAGCGGAGAAATTTGAACAGAAAAAAACCGATAGAATTATTTTATTTGGTAGTAATTTTGGAAATAATGTGTGAATTTTTCAAAACTCCTACTTCAAACCCTCTAGAGAAGGCTTAGCTATATATAAGCACGATATTATTATTATAGAAGCATTTTGCATAAGAGCAGAATGTTTTGAAAATAGGTAATTCTAAGTTCATTTTTTTACCAAAATATTTCATTTAAATAATTTTTTACTGTAATAATATTCTTAAAACAATTTGATATGTGTATTCTAATCAAAGTGACATCAAACATTAAGAAAGTAGATTCGTTTGTAAGCTTTTGCGAAATCATGGTTCTGAATGAAGAGGATACCTTGAGAGTGTGTTCGAAAATAATACAAACAATGTTTTTGCTTCGTGTTGTACCGAGCAAAATCGCACTGTCACC
The DNA here is from genome assembly GCA_019973975.1 of Trichonephila clavata. NCBI lineage: Eukaryota > Metazoa > Arthropoda > Arachnida > Araneae > Nephilidae > Trichonephila > Trichonephila clavata. Next base: position 206,561 of record BMAO01019483.1, read on the forward strand.
TTCATGGAGGGCTCAAAAGCTTAGGCTAAACGACAAACGTAAAATTTTAGCCCTTAGCCGCGATGAATTTCGTGGACCTTGATCTGATGTTACTGTCGATCAGGTGGCATAAGCAAGATGTTTTTGCTTGTGTTCAAGACGCAACACAATCAATTGCGGAATGTTTCCTTATACCTTAAGCACACTCGCCCTTGCAACCGATAAATCTAAGAGATTATTTTAATGATACTTATTAATTGACATAAAAGATAAATAAAAACAATAAATTATAGTTTTAAAAAACTGAAAAGCACCCTTTTATAGTTTATCGAACTAAGTTGTAACTTAATCTTTTAGTCGCTAAATCTGGAAATGGAATCTGAAATGAGTCGCCAGATGCGGGATGGGATCTGAAAATGGGAAATCATTAATCTTGATGATCCTGATAAGGACAATGGAGCAAAATTATGAAATTATTGTATTGTCATTGTTCCTGTACAAGCGAGCAAAATTTCGAATTAATCTGACCTTTTAAAGTTGGTAAAAATTGAGTTCAAAGATTCCGTTAGATACAAGTGAAGCTTATAAAAGGGTGTTAAAATAGATGAAACTATCATTTAACACTTTCAAATCAAGCAATACTAGACGTAAAAACTACATTCCTTCGAAAAATCTTACAGGACCCAATTATATTCTGATAGTTGTTTAAATTTATGATAAAAAATAAATTTAACTGCATGGATTTATATAACGCGGTTTTTACACTGAACTGATGTCTCTCTCTAACTGAACACTCTCGAACTGATGTCTTACAAAATCCTATCTAATTGAATGTAACGGATGTAAATTGCTTGTTTGATTGACATTTTGTAAGTTTTGTACAAATTTATGCGAAAGGCTAAGAAAAATAATCAAAATATTCTCATATCATTTACAGAGTATACTTACAAAAAGTATATTATATATATATAAAACAATAAGAACAATTAAGTTCCTAAATGCATATTTTACAATATTCTAAATAGGTGTTGAATATTGTACATTTCGTACACTTTTTACTTTTTAAAGGACTATTTTGCTAAACACCAGTAAAAAAAAATAAATTCATACGAAAGAATCGTAATTTCACAAGATGGAAGAGAGAGAAATTATTTGTATTGAATTCTGTATTAAAACATTTCTGAAGATTCTTTCATAAGTAATTCATTTCTGGACATATTACATAATTATCATAACCCCAATATTTAAAAATAAATACAAATCTTGTATTACTCATTTTTTTTCATTTAAACAAAGTAAAAATAACTTACCTATGTTTTTGCAGCATTAATCCCTCAAACTATCATTATTTTTCTTTTAAAAAAAAAGTATAAAACTATGAAAATTGTTAGTCTATAAATGAATTATATAACTTTGTTTTTTCCCCCGTGTTCAACTTTGGAAAATTGATTTTATGTTAGAAAAATTTCTGTATGGAAATACGATACTATAAAAGGATTAACGAGAAACATTCTGTTCATTTCTTTTTATAACTTTCATATCGAGACTATAATGTTCATATTGATACGCTGATAAAGAAATAAAAGATAATTATTCAAATTTATTAAAACCATAAGATCATCCTTCATTTTTGTTTGACAACAAAGCTACGTAATTCTGTGATAACGCAAATAGGATCTAATGCAAAACACAAATGGGTGATAGCATTTAATTGAACTGCGCAATGGCTATTTCTGATAAGAAATAATAATCAAAATTTTGCTGATATTTATGTATATTTCTAAAATGAATGGGAAGGGAAAACTTAGAAAAGTACCTTTATCTTTTTATTCAATTGATTGATTGATTGATTGAATATTAACGTCGCACTGATTAGCAACACGAGGGCTTTTGGCGACGGTCCGCGTAATTTTGAACCATGGTCAAGTGACGCGGACGACACCTGAGCTGGCACCCCCCTCTCCTAACTTCCACACCACACCAACGGGAGGACGTTTGAGCTCTCGACAGATTTAACGTGCATCGCTCCCCTACACGACGGATCTTTAGTGGTACTAGGATCGAACTCATGACACGCTAGCCATGATCCGATGCCTAGACCACTCGGCCACCGCGGCCACATCTTTTTATTCAAAAAGGATTCTATTCCTTTTTTTCTTGTTCCTAAAATTTTTTCTTTGTATTTGTATTTTAATGCAATCGCTGGATAAAATTTTACTATGTCGTAAGATAAATATAGATAAATGTTAAACATTTATTTAATACTAATATTCCATGATGTTGTATGAATATATATACAGTTATATATATATATACATACAACTATTAATATCTAGGTCCTAGCATTAAATGTTCGATTGCATTAAAAAAACATTCTTACACGCCTTGTCTCTTGATTTAAAAAGGACAGAACTTGAATTTCTAAAATTTAAAACGAATGACATCTTTTACGCTTTCATAAATACTCCTCCAAGGTAAATTTCCGCAAAACCCATTTTTAGTAGATCTCTACTCAACAAAATAAATATGCAAAAACTGGAATATTTATCTCTAACTCCCCTTAAACCTTCACAGCCCCTTGGAGTCGATTTTTGCAAAACTCCTTTTGCAGCGGATTTCATCTCCATAAAAGGCGCATGCCCGCAGAATTTCAAGTCTGCAGGTCTAATACTTCAAAAACTGAAATATTTTTCTAAAACACCCTTTTACTCCTCTCAAGCAGCCTTAGAGGATCGTTAAACCCCTTTTTTAGAGAATATTTGCTTCATAAAAGGAACATGCCTGCAGAGTTTCAATTCTGTAAATCTAATAATTCAAAAACTGGAATATTTATCTATAACGCCCTTTAATTCTTCCTAAATCCTTTCGAGGTCGATTTTCTCAAAACTCATTTTGTAGTGGATTTCCACTTCTTAAAAGAAACGTGCCTGCTGAATTTCTAACAGTTCTTCCAATATCGTGATGAATCAATCGCTTTTCTCTCTTTTTTTTTCAGAGTTTAAGTTACACAATATATGTGCTTACAAATACAAAGCAGAACAAATAAAAAGTATAATCTTATTAATTTTATGGAGATGAGGAATTGAAATAATCAATTGTAAACGATCTTTATTGGGATATATATTCAAAACATGTAGGATAGCTTTTAACGGGTCTCTCCGCGAACCTCTACTGATCCTCTTGGGGTAAATTTCTTTCTTTTTAACTGTTATTCTATTGAAAACTTTCTCCCGAAGACGATTCGATTTATTCAAATGAAAGGTTCTATTTAAGCACTGACTTTTAGATACTCGAAGTTAGTTAGTTGAAAGTAGTCGAGTGACGAGTATTTTCTGAATAATCAATTATTGCTAATTGACGATTAAGTCATAAGATAGAGTTTAATAATAACGACCGAAGGTCGTGTACAAATAATAACAGAATTACAATGAATTAAGCAGTAGAAGTCCACAATGTTCTCAGAGTAAGGGAATACTCAAATATGTATCCTTTTGGCCGAGTGACTGCTATTATACTTAGTAGTGGTGTGCATTTTCTACCCTGAGTTGTTTAGATTTAAGTTAGAGAAATATACATTGGAACTTGAACTGTATGTTTGATTCTGGCTGATCTTTACTCGAAACCCCAAACACCAATAAATACAACGCGGTTATTACAAGCTCTGATGCATTTATCATTACTGAAATAATTATTTCAGTGAAGATTAATGTATGTGCTGCATTTATAAATTAAACAGATAATTACGGCCAATATTTTATGTATTAATATTGAAAACGTTTATTTAACAAACTTCAAACCGTAAATGTTACCGTCAAAACAAAAAAAAAACTTAGATTATTTTCTATTGAAGTGTGAGTCTATTAATTCCTTCGAAATATGGAAAACAATACTTTAGAATAAAAGGTAACATTTTAATAAGCTAAAAATTGCCCCAAAATGATACAAGGTTAAAATAAAAGAATAATCAAAGGAACTATTCTCCCACTTAGTCCGATATATCTAAATAATAATTAATCATGGATCGAACAGAAAATTATTTGTTAAAACTACAGTTTTAAATGTAAATACTTTTCTTACATCCCAACAACTATTCCTTTCATTCTAAATTAATTATCAAAATCACCTGTGTTTTTACTGTTACTTTTGAACAAACAAAAATAATTAGAACACATTAAATAATAATGATGTTGTATTAATTTTTTGAAATGAAAAAAAAAATTAGCATTAACTTAATTATAAGGCTTATATAATTAATTATAGTTTTAAGGCTTCAGTTTTGACTTTTATAATAAATTATAGTTTAAAAAAAACTAAAAAGCACGCTTTTATAGTGAATCGAACTAAAAAGTAAAAAAATTATTTTTAATATAGTATAAAATGATTAACGAGAAAATTAATGTCATTGGGGTAAAAGCGTGGGTTGCTCTATATTAATTGTTATGATTTTTTACAAGTTCTATTCCGAAATGCTGAGTTAGTATAAAAAAGTAGTACAAAGCACCCCACGCTTTTACCCCAATGACATTAATTTTCTCGTTAATCATTTTATACTATATTAAAAATTATTTTTTTTACTTTTTAGTTCGATTCACTATAAAAGCGTGTGTTTTTTTAAACTATAATTTATTTTTCATTTTTTAGTTCGATCTACAATTAAAGCGCGTTTTTTAATTTTTCAAACTATAGTTACTCATTGTTGAATTTATCCATGAATTTGACATTTGGCGGAGGGGGGGGGAGTTACGCAGCTGCTGGAATTGGTCTTGCTCTCCAATGGATATTAATTAATGGGTCTGAAGGGTATTTATTCTCTCCGCTTACGAGGCCTCGGATCAGTCCCGTATCGTTATATTTCAAAGATTCCGTTTCTATAGATGCGGTCAAACTAATAAAAGTGTTTTAAGAAGAAATATTAAGTGTCAATCGTATTATCACCTTTTAAACGTATTGCTGTACTGTTAATTCGTATCATCACTTCTAAACGTATTGCTTTATAAAAATAAAAAGTAATTAGCAGTTAGAACATAAATTTTTTTTCACATGCACGAGTCCTTTTTTTTTATTTCCATTTTCAGAAAAATTAGACATTGTTTATATTATGGTAAGAAATAGCTGACGCACCCAACCTACCCTTTCTCCCTTTTACCCTTTTTGTTTGTTTTATCCCTATTAACCCCAAATGAATTCGTTTTTGGGGTTGCACCTTAATCTTTAAGTCACTAAATCTGGAATTAGTTGCCAAATCTGGAAATGGTTTCTGGAATTAGTCGCCAACTCTGAAATTAGTATTTGTAATAAGTTGACAAATCTGGAAGTGGTGTATGGAATTAGTCGCCAAATCTGAAAACCGTTATTTCTGACGATCCTGATAAGTACAATGGAACAAAATTATGAAATTATTGTATTGTCATCGGTCCTTGACATGTGTGCAAAATTTCGAATTAATCTGACCTTTTTAAGTGGGTAAAAATCGAGTTCCAAGATTCCGTTACATACTTGTGAAACTTATAAAAGCGTGTTAAAAAGGATAAAAATAATTCTACAAATCCCAAATTAAGTTATATACATTAAAAGGGCAAAAATGTCGAAACAAGATATCAATCATTGGCATGGCCAAGCAATTTTAGCGCGTTTTTTACATGTTGTATTTTACAATAATGCAACTAATGAACTTTTTACTAACAGAAAGTAATATATACTGTACCACTCCTCTAAATGTACTACTATTGAGTTGAAAAGAAATAATGACACTAATCTGTATCAGCACTATAAAAAAGCAAAAACTAGCGAAATTCAGGAAAATTTGGGAAAACAATGGGAAAATTTAAATATGATTCGGCTCATCTAGGGCACAAATGCGACCCAATGCCGAAACCCGAGGTCAATTGGTTGCTTATTGGCTGAGAAAAAGGTACGACAAAATATGGAACGAAGACGAAATTTGCGTCCTAATAGCGCTTTTGTTCCACTACGTGAAAAACGCGCTAAAAAGGAGTTTTATTCACTTTCTTATGGGCTACAGGTTTGCGGTCGCTCTATTAAGAAATATTGAATTCTTGGCGAACGCGAGAGAGAGATTTTTAAAACAATCTAAGAGAAAAGCTTGATTCATGATATATTTGGATTTTGAAATCATAATATACAATCAATATTTAGGTGTAACATTAGAAAAATTGGATGCTATATTAGATTGGCTTCTATAAAAATGTTCTTATGTATTTGTTGGGGAAGGAAAAGCTACATATTATATATTGTAGATGTAGGTTCCATACGTATGATAAAAAAATCACCTTGTGCCTGAAATTCAGAATTATCTCGATTTTTTTTTAATAGTTTGGCGTTTAGGCGTCCCATCACTTGTTATCTTATGTTATCAATTGTTATCTCAATGCACGTGCACTATTTTATGTATTCCAGCGGTGATTTATTTTGATAAGAGTAATTATTTATAATTACTCTAGATTTTAATAAGATTTTTATAATTTATTATTATTATTATAAATAAAAAGTAATATATGAATTCAAAGTATTTTTTTCACGTTTCTTAAATTTAAGCAAATGCTCAAGATTTAATTTTTTTAAAAAATCGTTTACTTTATTTATGAGCACGAAATATGGTATTTTTTCTTTGAAATTAGTATATGATTTCAATTTTATCTTACAAGGGGAGGGCACGACTAAGGAAATTCATTTCGGGACGAGACTTTGTGCAATAGTAGTACTTTTTTAGGGTGTTCAACCGTCAATGTAATTCCACCGAATGGCCAGTCCATTCGGAGAAAATAGCTTTCGAAATTCATGCTTAGCTTTTATACAATAAAGTTGCAACTGTTTGAAACGATCTGCTAGCATGGTTGGTAAAAGAGCTAGTTACCAATCATTGGGCCTCAGTTCGAGTCACGTAATGGGTTTTAATTTTTAAATTCATTTAATTATTTTTGCAGTAAATAAATTTATTTAAAAAAAAAGGTTTATAAAATGATATTTTAGATAATTATTTTATATTTTAAAAAGTAAAATAATTTCTGTAATTATATAAATATTTATATTTTGTAAATATATATCTATTAATAAAGAATATTTATTATAAAAATATATTATAATAAATATTAAATGATGTTTAAATAAGAAATTAGTTGCAAATAGTTTTATACATGAAATACAATATATTATAAATAAAATATTATACATAAAATAATATAATAATACATAAAATATATTAGAATAATTATTTATAAAAAATTATTTTATAATTAATATAATAAAAATAATATATATATATATATATATATCTAAAATAATATTAATTATTTCATTATTTTATACTGATAAAATATCTAATGTCTTTTTTAATAAATTTATTTCATTCTAAAATAAAATAAATGAATTTAAAAATTAAAACAAAAACATGGAACCAATTATAATATATTTTTATACTAAACATTATTTATATTAATAACTATATTTATAAATATAAATATTTGTATAATTACAGGAATTATTTTAGTTTTTAAAAAAATAATTATCTAAAGTATCATTTAATAAAACTTTTTTTTAAAATAAATTTATTTACTTGTTAAAATAATTAAATGAATTTAAAAATTAAAACCCATCACGTGACTCGAACTGAGGCCCAACTGTTGGTAACCAGATCTTGTACCAACCATGCTACCGGATCGCTGAAAACAATTGCAACTTTATTGTACAAAAGCTAAGCATGAATTTCGAAGGCTATTTTCTCCGAATGGACTGGCCCTTCGATGGAATTACATTGAGGGTACTCTAAAGGAGTACTACTATTGCACAAAGTCTCGTCCCCAAATGAATTTCCTTAGTCGGGCCCTCCCCTTGTTAGTTGTAATCAAAACCAAATATTTTGCCTGAAATAGTATGAAAGTTAGCAAATTGAAAATCTTTTCCAAATGTTTCCTTTTGTCATTGGAATGGTGATACAAAATCTAGAATTCTAATGCTATAATCACATGAAAGATGTAGTAGAATTACTGACCTCATCATATCTAGTCTCTCATGCGTAATGTGGCCGCGATAGTCTAGTGGCCAAGGTAACAAACTCGTGGCCGGCGTGTCATTCGCTCGAGCTTAGTGCCGCTGAAGACCCTCTGTGTAGGGGAGTGATGCACGTTAAATCTATCGAGAGTTTACACGTCTTCCCTCTGGTGTGGTGTGGTAGTTAGGAGAGGGAGATTCCAGCTCAGGTGTCGTCCTTGTCACGTGATCATTGTAAAGGATCTATTTGTATACCTCCTAATAACCCTCTTGAGGAAAATCTTTCATTAAATATCATTCGATTGAAAACTTTCTCCCGAAGAAGAAGACGCGCGGTCTATGTTTATTATATTGTATACTTAAGCATTAACTTTCGGGTTATATGAGAGAGAGAGATAGAGGTTGAAAGCTAAAGGATAGCAGTGAGTATTAACGTAATAGAAAGCTAGACAAAAGTGTTCAGTAGAATATATGCTTAATAATTAAGATTGACGATTTGTCAATTAGATAATTAAATCAGATCAGCATTGGCTTGAAGTAGATCAACTTGAACGTGTCTTCAATTATTGGAATGTGTACGGCTAAGACATTTCTAAAGTTAGTTATTAAATATATTATTGTTTATGAACTATATCGTTTTCCACGCTCTTGCTCCCATATTAGTTTGAGGTGCATTTCCTAATCTTGTGTTGTTCTAGTTTGTTAGGTTGTTGAGACTTGTAAATAATTTGTGTTTGTTTTGAATATGACTAATATTCCTTCTAACTCCCGTATACTGATGGTTGCGACAGACCAACCATTGCACCATGGTTCAAAACAACGAGGTCCGTCACCGTAAACCCACTTGTAACTGAACAGTGTGCGACTTTAATATTCACTCACTCACTCCCTCGCATGCGAAAAAATTAGTATTTAGGAGCCAATTGATCGTTTTGTTAACGTCGCACTTCCAAGCAGTCTATCGTAATTCTGAACTTCAATCAAGTGAGGATGACGACTCTTGAGCTGGAACCTCACTCTCCAAACTTTCCCTCCACACCAACTGGAAGACTCTCATACTCTACACACAAATCTATTGTGCGTCAATTCCTCTACATAGCGAGTCTTCAATAAGGCTTGGATTTTTGATCACAAGACTCGAGAACGCCGGGCAGGAATTCGCAACCATGGTTAAGCTGATATCGCGACCATAAAATAATTTTCAGAGTCCAATCCTGAATGGGTTTAAACCCCAGCTATATAATTAATGATGATGATAGCACCTATATATACAAGGTGTTCAGGCTTAAAGTATCCAAAAGTTATGGTTTATTATTACGGAATTACGCATCTGAATGTAATAAACTGTTCATCCGTGGATTGGAAACCCCTCTGAGATTTTTTGGGTATAATCCGATTTGCCGCACATGCACGCATTATTCGGCAATCGCCGACGATAAACTTGTTACTCTGATTTCATTAGTAAAGATGAGATCGCCACAGCAAAAAGTACAGTGCGTACTTTGGTAAACGGAATTTAAATCAGTCACGCGTGTACGGCGACGTGTTCAAGCAGAATGGAATGTCGTTACTGGCTTGCCTAACACACTTATCAGGACTCCTACAAAATGAATCACGCACACGATCAACAGTGTCTTCTATCACGAAAACTTAAGGATACTTGCCAGTTGGATAGATTTTGATGTTGGAGGATCGACATTCTATTATGTTCGAGCACGTCGCTGTACACGCGTGACTGATTTAAATTCCGTTTACCAAAGTGCGCACTGCACCTTTTTCTGTGGCGACCGCATCTTTACTAATGAAGTCAGTGTAACAAATTTATCGTCTACGATTGCCGAATAAGCACGTGCGGCCGATCGGACTTAACCCAAAAAATCTCAGAGTGGTTTCCAATCCACGGATAAGCGGTTTCTTACTTTCTGATGACTATATATATATATATATATATACTATCTGGCCAAAAGTATCCGGACACCCAGTGGTATGGACTTAGAGCTTCCTGAGGCACATATTAATACGATGTTGGTTCCCCCTTTTGCATGGATGACAGCCTGCACACGTTTGGGAAGACTTTCCACCAATTTTTGATAGGTGACCATAGGAATTGCCTTCCAGGCGTCGTTCAAAGCTGAAGTGAGTGCTTGCAGTGAGGATGGCCAATTTGGTTGGCTACGTAATCTGCGCTCTAATTCGTTCCAAAGGTGTTCTATGGGATTTAGATCGGGGCTCTCAGAAGGCCAGTCCAGTTTTTGAACATCCATTTCATTAAATGACGTCTGTGCAAGGTTCGATGTGTGAATGGAGCAGTTATCCTGCTGGAAGAGAAATGGGCCTTCCCCGAAATATTGCCACAGAGTTGGGAGTGCACCATTGTCCAGAATGTCCACATACATCTCAAAGTTCATGTTTCCAATCACAGGAACTAAAGAACCCAGGCCAAACCACGAGAAACAACCCCACACCATTATGCTTCCACCACCAAACTTAACAGTTGGCACAAAGCAGTCACTAAAGAAACATTCGCCGGGCATCCGCCAAACCCAGACGCGTCCATCCGACTGCCAGACTGTAAAGCGAGATTCATCACTCCAAAGAATAGTTTTCCCCATGTCCACAGTCCAATGATGGTGAGCTCTACACCATTGCAATCGATGTTTCGCCTTCTGTGGAGGGTTGTTTGGCTTGTGAGCGGCTGCACGACTATGGAATCCCAAGTTTTTTAACTCTCGATTTGGAACTTCTGAGAAATTTCCACCAACGAGGACTTGCGATTTTGTTTCACTACCCTTTTCAGAGTTCTGCGGCTGCGTTCACCAAGTATTTTCGGCCCACCGGTTCGTTTTTCTGCCGTTTCACTGCCTCGACGTTTCCACTTCACAATTACATCACTCATACTAGATTTAGGCTTCTGTAGAATGTCCGCAATCTCACGAACTGATTTCCTACAAAGGTGGCATCCCACTATACTACGACGATCAAACTCACTAAGCTCCTTTGACTTACTCTCATTGCCTCACAAACGCATAAATACAATCTGACAAACCACTACCAACACTTTTATAGCTTTCAATTACGTATCAAATTGCGTCACTCGCCAGGACCACTTTTTTAAGGGTGTCCGGATACTTTTGGCCAGATAGTGTATATATATATATATATATATATATATATATATATATATATATTAGTGTGTGTATCAAAAATATTTAAAGCGTGTTTCGCTACCAGAGTGACAAACTTGCAGAGTGTGTAGGGGACACAGAGATGACTCGGAATCCCACAGGAATGCAGGGTCGCGCACATGCCGAAGCTGCGAACTGTGGTGGAAAGGAGAAGAGAAAAGGAACAGAAACAGCAACATATTAATGGGACAGAAAACACTTTATTGAAAGATTGTACGACAAAAGGTGTTCGAAATTACGATCAGAAATTATCTGGTAGGCCTGACAGCGGTGTTGCATTGAATTCTGGATAATCCGGAAGATTTCTCCCAGCAATCTTGCGTTAGATGGCGCTGAACGGAAGATTTCATGAACACCAATCCTGCTGGAAGTCGTCATTTGCGATTTGTTTCTCGAGGTTGTAGGATGAGATCGTACTCAAATGAGAAACTTTTTGACATGCAGATATTGTGTGGAGATGTGAATTGTAATGATAAATCTATGACTTTTTTTGTCTTGTCAAAAAGAATTACAATAAAAAATTATTGAAAGAAAATAACAATATTAATTTTTTTGTACATACACTCAAAAGTTTCTTCTATTTTTGAGGTTGAATGCATAAAAAACAAGAAATGAAAAATAGCGATTGAATCTGCAATATATTGACCGGAGTCTTTATTTTTAATTTGTTTCTTAAGGAATAACAACAGTGCTAAAAAAAATACATTCAAATACATAGTATATTATTTCAGAAATGCATTTTATTGCATTAAAAACTTTATAACAAAATAAAATAAACCTTTAAAATCACTATTGCTGTATAAAATTAAACTTTTTTTAGACTTCTAATCCTGGAATTTAAAGTAAATGAATTAATCTATGAATGATTTTAGCTTGATCTGTCAAACTTATTAAGGTAATTTAAATTGTAAATATATCATATATTTGTAATTGAAAATAACCTTCGCTTTGAATCGAATAATATTTCAACTATTCAGATTTTCCTACAAATACAAAGCATTAAGAATTTCTTTAACATTGCATGCTATTATTACCATACATTATCAAAACGTAAATAGAGTTTAACAATTGTTAACAAGGCACAAAAATAGTTTTTAAAAAATCTTCTAAACACACCTAGACCAGTGATTCTAAACCACTTGCCACCAGATTTTCTTTTAAAATTATTAACTACTCTCTGAGAAAAAAATAAAATAAAATTTAGTACCGAATCAATCGGCTATTTTATAAAATTAAATTAAGGGTATATTCGTGGTTTATATATTACTTACACTCAAGAGCCAAAACATTATGACCACCTGTCAATAACGAGCTGGCCCACATTTGGCGCGCAACACAGCTTCAACCCGCCTTGGCATGGATGTCACAAGTCCTTGGTAGATGGTCGGAGACAGATTGTACCAGATGCTTAACCAACGGTCACGCAAATCCGAGATATTGCGAATTGGTAGTCTTTGAACTCTGAGCTGCCATCCCATGACATCCCAAATGTGTTCTATTGGATTGAGATCCGATGAGTTAGGCGGCCAAGAAATTAAATGGAATTCAGCATCATGTTCCTTGAACCACTCCAACACAATTTTAGCCTTGTGACATGGGGCGTTGTCCTGTTGGAACATTCCATTTCCAGCTGGAAAAACAGAGGCCATGTAAGGGTGCAACTGGTCCACAATGATGTTCAGATACCCTGTAGCATTCATGATCTGCTCTACCACAACCACGGGTCCCAGAGACGCCCAAGAGAACGTCCCCCGAAGCATTACACCACCACTACCGGCCTGTGTATGACCTACGGTACATTGAAGGAGCAACTGTTCATCTGGAAGACGGCGTATCCTGACACGACCATCGGCATGATGAATGACAGACCATGATTCATCTGACCAGGCAACTCTCTCCCACTGATCCATGGACCAGTAGCGATGTTCCCGGGCCCAGAGCAGGCGCAGTTGGCGATGACACTTGGTTAGCAAAGGCACACGAGTGGGACGTTTGCTGCGTAGCCCCATATCCAACAGTGTCCGCTGAACAGGGTGCTCCGATACTATTCTACTTGACCCTGCATTGTATTGGGCTGTCAGCTGAGCTTCTGTCTCCCTCTGGTTTTGCTTCACCATGCGAGACAGTCTCCTACGACCTTTTTCTTTGATAACGTGTGGACGTCCAACACCATGTCGTGTACTGCTGGTTTCACCGTCATTCATTTACTTTGCATAAGTACTAACACCTGTAGATCGCGAATAACCCACGAGTCGTGTACTTTCGGAAATACTTGTTCCGAGCCTTCGAGCCATTAAAATCTGCCCTCTATCAAAGTCGTTTTGATCCGCAGCCTTTCCCATCACACACAGAAGTAAGTGAAAGAATGATCCTTCATACTCTCCAGCAACAGTTAAATACCACTTCCACCCGATCGCGTGCCTTCCATGTCATCCAGGCGAGTTCATTGCAAAATGTAGGGGTAGTCATAATGTTTTGGCTCTTGAGTGTATGTCAGAAGAGTCAATTAGTTTATTTTAGATTAAAATTAGAAGCGATTATCTCATAACAACCAAAAAGCTTTAAAATATTATTACAATTTTCTACATCTTTGCGTGGATTCGGATTTTCAACATTAACAAATATAAAAATGAAAAAAAAAAAAGATTGACCCTTTTAAATGTAGATGACGAAATGAAAATGGCATTATCATTTTTACGACCCATATAAACAAAACTATCAAAACCCTTCTTGCTCAAATTTTGCATTATATATATTTTTATGTGTCATTAATTACTCAATATACATCTTGTTGTGCATATTATTTAATTTAACATTGAAAATTATTAACATAATCTATTTTACGTAGTGTATTATATATATAAGCTAAATTCTTTTAAAATATTTTATTGTTGATGTGACACCAAATTTTGAAATTAGTAAAAGCGCACCGCAACCAAAAAATATTGAGAATCATTGACCTTCACTCTTTCAAATAAAATATTTGTTCCTCTTCTCATGTATTTGATGCCACATTCTATTGATCTGACAGAAACACCATTGAAGAGATTTTACAATTTGAATACGATTCGAGCTCATTAATAAAACGCAATCTAATTGAAAACAGCAAAAACTATCAAATTCGCCTATTACACACACGTTTAAATGCTCATCGCCTATCAACTTTCTATAACCTTGTGTTGATACGATCTTGATCCACATTTGTTAAGAAATTAAAGATGAATCGAGAAGATAGCGATCAGTAGCAACCGGATTTTACTAGTAGTTCAAATCGCTTTTATCCGGTGTTTAAAGTTTGATTTCTTGAATTTCGCAGATAACGAAGAAAGGCCTTTAAGATACAAGTATCTCAGCGAGAGAAAAAAAACAACCTTAAATCGCTGATTAAGGCAAAATTATCGATTAGAATCTCTCGTAGGAAAATATAAAGTCTCAAATTTTTTAACCAAAAGGATCAAATTGCCTTGTTGCTTTTTAGTCTTCAGTCAGCAAAAATTTCTGGTCTCAGGAAAAAATGGATGTCACACCTTGCGACGCAACCAATGACATGAACGGAGTTCACAGGACTATGTATTAGGACTAATCGCCGACATGAGTAAGTTCTAAATCATGTTGTATTCTTCGTAATGTTTAAAATGGAGTAAAATTTACTGAAATTCCTGGCATAATTCTCGTTATATTAATGGAGTTTCATTTCCGAAATAACACACTCGAGTTAAAAATGGCGTTCAATAGGAATACTATATATACTACTTTTTCATATTTTCTTGGCTTACAATCGATGTAAAATATGAACAAGTAATATAAAAAAAATTTAAGTCAATTCCTACTTAGGTCAACAAAGAAATTTTTTTATTTTAGTTACTTTTTATTAACTATAATTACAATTAATATAATATATACATATACATATGATAGAATCACAATATTAAGTGAGAAATTGAAAGCGATTTTCCTTTCTATGTATGTTGTTGGAGAATTATTTTTGTTTGTTACACAATTTATTCATTTTAATTAAAAATTTAATTATTCCAATAAAATATTACATTCTTAGAAATTAGGCCATCCCAGGTGGGATTCGAACTCACGACATTTGGATTAGAAGTTCAACGCGCTATCCATTGCGCTACAGGTATGCAACTAACGATTTTCCTTCCTATAAATGCTGTTAAACTATTATTTTTGTTTGTTACTATTTATTCATTTTTATTTCAATTAATGAATTAATATTTGAAAAAAAAACTGTATTAACATCAAGTATTAACCACTACAAGTTGACTTGGTGTAGAATTTCGAAGAGGAGTTGCTAGTCGAGGAGTCTTTCTCCTGATCATGGCTCAACATTTCGAGGTCTGTCACCGCTAACCTTTCATTTTCCAATGGGACCGATTTGTAGCTCTAAGCCCTTTTGAGTGAGTTGGGTTCTTTTGGGCCTTCCACCAATAGTTTTACAGAATGTTATTGCAAACTATCTGCACACCGCATATGTTTATATTCCCTTATATCAAAATCCATAAATATTGTATTTTTTTATAATATGTAATTTGTTAAAATTCCTATTTAGAATTATGAAAATTGATCCAAAGTTTTATCTTTGGAATTAATGTGAATTCATATCTCTACGTTTGCATCATTTTATTTCAAGAAAATATTTTCTACCTCTTTTTAAGGCTTAAAAATGTTTTATATATATACTCCGATATGCGTCAATTCACTATGTACTGTTGGAGATTCCCTATCCAAGAGTGATTACAATTTTTAAATTCTGTATAAAATCCTTTCCGTAATTCATTTGACTTCTACTATGTTTCTTGATGCCCCCTATAGCGTAACTGTTCTGTGTACATAAAATATATTAAAAAATTTTCATATTTTCGTTCTGATTAGTAGACAACCTTTGAAACAATGCCAGATTTTATTTATAGCCATTCTGCCGTTTTAACATATCTCTAATGCTCGCGGTAGCCTAGTAGTCATGGTCATGAATTCATGGATAGTATTCTTTCTATCAAGACGTAAGTTTGAGTCCTGACGCCACTAAAAGCCCACTATGTAAAGGGCCTGATGCACGGTTAAATCTGCGGTCGCAGTATTTTAGTGGTCAAGGTCACGGACGACGTGTTGTGAGTTCAAGCCTAGTAAAAATGAAGAACCGCGGTGTAGAACAGCATTTCCCAATCTTTTTATCGTCCAGGACCGGTCAGCATTTGATCATTTTACCACTGCCCGGTGATGGTGGGCCGTTGAGAGATTTAAAAACAAATTTAGATCTAGTAAAGATTGTATACTTCTTCATCAAACTGAATCCAAATTAGCCAGGGAAAAGAACGAAATTATTACAATGTAATTAAATACACTGGCCTCCAAAAGTTAAGGAACAACATGTTTTTCGAAGCTCACCGTAAAAAAATGACAGTAACAATAAAATGCATAGTTTATATAAATGATAAAAATGAATTTTATACAAATTTATGCAAAAACAATAGTTATCACCTTTTTTTTTTAATAAGAAAGAACATCCATATATGGGTGGGAGAAAAATATGCATACATCAGGCTTTCGTAATTACGCATGTAACTTTTGTTGATTTATAACTTTTGTTAGCAGATTAGTTGACAATAGGCAGTGGGGTCTCGCAATGTCTGAGAGAAGCCGTTTTCCCGATTCGTTAATGTGGAGGGCGGTCGGATGGATGAAAATGGGGTTGTCACAAGCTGATGCTACTAGGCGTCTTAATGTGTCTCGTAGTGGGGTCCACCGTCTCTGGAATCAACATCAAACCGAAGCACCTTGACCAGAAGACATGTTCCAGGCTGACCACGAGCTACAACACCTGCAGGAAACTATTTTATTACTATTTCGGTCCAAAGGAGAAGAAGGATTTCTGCGCAGCAACTTGTTTCAGACCACTCTGTAGCATCAGGGAGAAGAATATCCGCTAGTACGGTGCGAAGGTGTCTTCACAATTCAGGTCTCTATGCAAGGTGACCAGTTGTGTGCGTACCCCTCAACAGACGACAGAGAAGGGCCCGCTTATCTTGGACAAGAGAGCACGTTTCCTGGACCAAACAACGATGGGCTTCTGTACTCTTTACAGACGAGTCCAGATTCACACTGGAGAACGATTCAGGGCATCTGCTCCTGGAGGGAACGTAGCACCAGATATCATCAATCCAACACTGTTGAAAGACACAGTTACCAATGTGCTGGAATAATGGTTTGGACAGGGATCTCACCCGGTGGTCATACTGACCTGCATGTGTTCCAGGGAGGAACTGACTGGTGTGAGATATTGAGATGAGGCCTTTGATCCATATGTCGACCCGAATGCCGGTGCAATTGGCAATGGCATCATTCTGATGGATGATAATGCACGACCTCACCGAACTGTAATTGTTGAGGAATATCTTGAGAGTCTTGGTTTGGAGCGAATGGAATGGCCATCTTGATTTCCAAACATAAATCTGATAGAGCATCTTCGGAACTATCTTGGTAGGCAGGTTGCTGCTTTATGCCCTCCTCCAAGGTCTTAAGGAGAGCTGGAACGAAGCTTACTCCGTGTCTGGTCTTCGCTTCACATTTCGGTAACCGGCAACTTAATTGACGGAATGGAAATTTGATACCCCCAATGCATTCAAGCTAGGGGTGGGCATATCCTTTATTAAAACCCATTTTTGTTATGTTTCTGTGACATTTTACCACGTGTAACTGTGAGTATTATTTTTTCCAAAAACGGACTTTTCCAGCGAGATTGACTTTTTTTGTTTTAAATCATTTTTGAATTCTTTTTATGTAAACTTCTATCTTGCAGTCAATACATAACTGTTTTATGCACATGTCATCCAAATTTGGTGTTTCTACATTCATTCATTTGCAAATAAGGCCCCCAAAACCGGTTGTTCCTAAATTCTGGAGGCCAGAGTATATACTGGATTTAAAACATATTAGAAAATTAAACAGAAGTATTATTTTGTTACCTTAATTTGTAAGTCGTACAGCAAATTATACATATATATATATATATAACAATTAATTAATTATTGCCAGCCCTACAGACGGGAATATCTATGACTGTATCACTTAAAAATTAACAGCTTTGCGTTTTTAAAGTAATGCATTAGAATTTATCGAACGATATCTTTTCACCAATAAAAAGCTTCATTCACTGAAATCACGTGGACTCCAAGACTTCCGGATGCGGCTTCATATGAAATCCCGAGATTTTTTGAAAATTTCAGCCTGTTTCTTGTTTTTGTAATGTAGCCTTCTGCAGCTCTTTTATGTCTTTGTTTCTTGCTTTTGCCTTCCATACCATGTTTTGTGTCTAAATGTGAAATGAAGTGGAATAACCTACAACAAATTGATGCGCCTCCTCCATTCAACAGCTTGAAATAGATCACTTATATATATATACTAGCTTTCATGGCCCGGCGTTGCACGGGCTTTCTCTACTTTTATAAATTTTCCGTTCTCTTCACAAAATCAGCATGGCCAATATTCTTTTTCGAAGTAACTTTGGCTTCTATGTTTTTTCCTCTCCTCTAAGCCCGGCGTTGCACGGGCTTATACCGAGGGTATAACTTAATTCCCATGTTAATTTCTTCCTTTTATTCTAACGCCAACACTTTGGTGTGGGTTTGACGCGTACGATGTGAGTGCATGACCCGTGAGTGCGTGTCATGGCTTTGTTGCTTAACATTTTCCCTTCTCTTCACGATTTCTCGATCCTAGTACCACTGAAGACCCACCGTGTAGGGGTGGGATGCACGTAAAATATGTCGAGAGCTCAAACGTCCTCCCGTTGGTGTGGTGTGGTAGTTAGGAGAGGGGGTGCCAGCTCAGGTGTCGTCCGCGTCACTTGACCATGGTTCAAAATTACGTGGACCGTCCCCAAAAGGCCTCGTGTAGCTGAACAGTGGGACGTTAATATTCGCTCAATCTTCACAAATTCAGCACTTCCAATATTATTTTCCGAAATTACTTTGATTTCTTTGTTTCTTTCCTCTCCGCTTAGCCCGGCGTTGCACGGGCTTTTACCGAGTGAATAACTTCACCCTCATGGAAATTTCGTGTTTCCCTCAGGCCGATAGCACACCTGTGTGTGTGTGTGTGTGTGTGTGTGTGTGTGTGTGTGTGTGTGTGTGTGTGTGTGTGTGTGTGTGTGTGTGTGCGTGCGATCTGAGTGATTTCTTTAACTATGTCATAAAAACTCCCTTTTTCGAAATTTGTTCTTGCGTTGGTGTGGTGTGGTAATTCTTAAAGATGGGTGAATGCTCAGGTGTCGTCCTCGTCACTTGAGCATGGTTGAAAATTTCGAGGTCCGTCACCAAAAACCCTTGAATAGGCAAACAGTGCGAATTTAAAAATCACCCACTCACTTTCCAATTCTTTCCTTTTCCTGAGTGAATAACTTCATCCCCATGGAAATTTCGTGTTTCCCTCAGGCAGATAGCACTTGTGTGTGTGCGCACGATCTGAGTGATTTCTTTAACTATGTCATAAAAACTCCCTTTTTCAAAATTTGTTCTTGCGTTGGTGTGGTGTGGTAATTATTAAAGATGGGTGAAAGCTCAGGTGTCGTCCTCGTCACTTGAGAATAGTTGAAAATTTCGAGGTCCGTCACCAAAATTCTCGAATAGGCAAACAGGGTGAAATGTAGCCTTTTTAAATATAGTTGTTTGTTGAAAAAAGACAAAAAAAGTAGAAATTTTTCAAATTTCAAAATTTCACTACTATTTTAAATATTGAAGTAAAATTGTGAGGATTTTTTGAAATATTCGACACACGGGAAAAATGTGTCATGCAATTATCTTTATAAAAGAAGAAATTATTAAATGATTGTTTTAAGTATTTTGAGTGTTTTATTAAAATTTATTTCGAATGCATAACATACTGCCATGGAAATTCACCTTCCTTTATCAAAGTTCCTGGTATATGTGTGATTCCTTTATATTAACGTCACTACAATTCCCTTTTTTAAAAAAAAAAATATATCTTCCAGATCTTACTAATGTCAGACAGGTTTCAGTTCTCTTTCTACAGCACGGTGTTACGGTGGCTTTTTTGAGTGTAGAACTATTTTCCCCCTGACTCTCCCCTCAGATATAAGATTTATCTTCAAGTTTCTATTCATGACATATCAAAAACAATATTGCTTTAGTAAAAAAATAATAAATTTAAACAATAAAAAGAAAACTATTTTGATGCTTGATTAAAAAAAAAGTCATCATTTTTTAATAATAGATAATTTCTAGGAATCTAAAATAATTAAATAATTTTCAGGTTTTCATTAATCAATCAATCGCTACTTACAGTTAGCTTAAAAAGGTCTCTCTCTCTAGAACGTATTTTTATCCAAAATAATAGGCGATATACTTTTTATTAACAAATAATTAATTTAATAAGGAAATAATAGAAACATTCCTTTTATTTTAAAAAAAAATATTAATTTAATTCCATTATCTATAAATAATAATAAAAAAAATTTAAATATTGCTTTAGTTTCGTAAAATATCTATTATTTTAAATCCATTTTCTAAAAAAATAAATACAAAAATTCTCACCGTTAATTATCGAAAGGACTATTCATTTTTTCATTTCGTTGTTTTTGAATGTTAGATTAAAAATATATAAGAATGAAAAAGCCTGGAAATTTATTTACATTCACTGCACAAAATCATTCAAAAAGAAAATAATACTGTGTGCGAGACTAATATATTTTTCAGAATTATATTTTTTTTACAGTATTTTTTATTCCACTCATTCACTTTTGCCAAGAACAGCAAGTTTGACCTTGGCCACTGAGCGTTAAACAGAGGGAGAAAAAAAATAATAATGATTCTAGCGCATGCGCAAAGCCTTTAGAATGTCTTTAAAGCTTTCATTATTTTTGAGGGCTCAATTTTTAATTGAAAATTCCAAGTTTTCACAATTGATTGGAAACAACAATAATTTTTAAAGAAAAAAGGTTACAAAAATAATGCTTGTATTATTTCTCGCAAAAACTTTATTTTATGAAAATCACAAAAAGAAATCTTTAAAATCCGTAATTTTTAAACGAAATCGACACACGGGAAGAGAAAAAATCATAAAATATGCAAAACAGCATTGTTGGTTAAAAAAAAAAAAAAAAAATTTTTTTTCTATAAAATTCTTTAAAGAAAAATAGTTTTTTCCCGGAAACGAAACTGTAGCCTTTTTAAAAATAGTTGTGTGCTGAATTAAATTTTAATTTTATAGTTTTTCATTCCACTCTGTGTTAAAATTATTTAAACACGTATCTGCGGAAAAAAGTATATTATACAAAACTAACTTATTAATTATTTTTAATAAAATTGATTAAAAATGCTCATTTAGCAATTAATTGTGACATACCATTTGCTTACATAATGGCAGCACTGAAAATGAAGTAAATTTCAGATCAGTGGGGATGCAGCAAGTGAATTCAATCATTGAAGAAGAGAGAATTAATTTACGGGTGGGAAAAATAAGCAGAAATGAACAAAATCGAATTGTTGACAAAGATAGAAATTACTTTGAATGATTAAAAATCAGAAAAAAACCTTTTTGAAGGCAAAAAAAAAAAAAAAAAATGAAATGTACATTAAAATAACAGAGGATCATGTTAAAATAAGTATTTATCAGTAAAATTAATTAACGTGGGAAAAATAAGCAGAAACGAACAAAATCAAATTCGGTAGATTCGAACCCAGACAAGAGAAGGATTTAGATGTTTCGCGAAACCAACGCGCTCTAGACAACCACGCTATGGAGCCCTGTAGCGGAAATGAAAATAGGCGATACTAATGAATGGGAGGTTCAAATTGAATTGAATTTTTAATTGAGGGGATCCGTAATTTTGAAGCAATTTTTTCAATCTTCGTATATGTTACGGATAATATTACTGTACACACGGAAAAAAGGTTTTGTGAGATTACCTTCATAAATGACGAAGTTATTCAATGTGAAGTAAAAATTAAGACTACTTTTTAAAAATTCTATAAAAAAAAAGTTTTGGGAATTTTATTTTTTAAATTAATGGATCTAAAAGAGAAAGGCTTGAAGTTAATTAGTGTAGAATATCGAATTTAATAACACGAAAAGTAATTCATACCCAACGATTTAGAAATAATTTTCATAAAAACGGATCTGTTTTAACACTATTTTAAAAAATTCGAAAAAAATGGAAAATATCGTTATTTCACAAAAAAAATTACACCGTGTTGTGGCGAAATAAATGATCTTTCCGATTCTGTAATTATTTTTTGTCTAATTTCGACACCGAAAATCGGATGACAATTTTAATATGGTGGAAAACGTAAGATTACCGCTCGGCCGAAACGGAAGGGAAGTTCCGCCAAGTAAGC